>JAYMSP010001128.1:0-35847 GCA_036897095.1 Plantago elongata
TGCAACCATAATAGAGTTGTCTCCGCCAATTTTCTGAGGTCCTGAAGGCAGCAGGGTCCCACGCTGTGCTCTGCTTTCCGCAGCATTTAATGCGGCTTTACGGAGAGACGAAAGATGAAGTTTACGGGAGGATCCACCTAAACGCTTTCCAGGAAGATCAAATCCTTGTCCAGATCCACTTATTCCGCCATTTATCAGGTCTTCACATTCCTATGGATCTCGGTTTCAGTTAATAATGCGATAAGAAATGAAAACTGGATCATGCATTAGCCACAGCAATATATCAATAAGACAGGTACAGGATATGAAGCAGCAGAAGATCACTTAAAGACCAACTAGAAGTAATCAGAATATGAAAAGTAATCCACTGACAGTAAGCAGAAGGCCCCATAAATGTATCTTTTACCGCCTTTCCAATTCTTTCTCCAACAATCACACATATCAAGAGTATTTTGATGTTTTTATATTCATGCAAACGCCATGTTTTATAAAATATGAGACTTTTGATTAAGGAATGAATGTCAGTTTTCACACACATCATCATTTGCTCTAAAATTTCAGGTTTACCATTTCAAATATAAAACAACAAACCAATATTGGGAGTTGATGTATGCGGGTTGATGCTGCTGCAATATGGCCTAATCCATGGCCATTTAGCAACATTACTGGATATTTGACTTGGCTAAAAAGAATTTAATTTGACAAATTGAAAGAAATCAGCAAAAGGAGGCAGAGAAACTGAAAATAAAGTGTTGTATCGTCAAATGTTGCTCGGACTTGGGCCAAAACATTTTGACAAAGAAAATAATATACTTGGCCAGTAGATTGTAGCACGTAAACAGCAGTAGTTATTTTCTGCATAATGAATCTTCTCTACACGCTATAGCATATCTCACTCATGTACGACAAAGAATAAAATAAAGAAAATTAGTGTTCCCAAATCCCAATGAAGCCTTCACCTGACACCATCTCAAGTGAACATGAACAAAAGCCCACTAACTTTTCTCAAATCACCTTTCACCAAGTATCGTTTAAAATAAAAATTAACCAAGTCAATTGGTTAACATTACCTAATTACAACAGTAAAGACTTGTCCAAGTTCAATGCAATTGAGAAATCAATTAAACCACTAAACATGCAGACAAAAGAAGTGGAAAATAATTTAGGTAACCTGCATTTCTGCTCATGATGAAATTCAACTTTTATCTAATATAATTGGCTATTTATTCAACCAGAACACTTATCAAGAGCAATTTTAATATATAACAGGAAAATCAACATCACATGCATTATGATATCAGGTGGGTGTGTCAAACAATTGAGTAAGAGGTATATCGTATATGGTCTTTCCTCACATTGAGAAAAATAATGATTTTTACAAGAAATTTTCACAGCTATCAAATTGTTAGTCATTGCACACAACTCACCAAGTTGATTACATAATATTCAAATCCAAAAATAAAGATTAACTGAAACAAGAATATTGAGAGCATAGGAAGACCAATACAAATGTGTGAAAGAAATACGATACTAAATAAATACGAAAAACAGGAAAATCCAAAATATTAATAATACAGATACATTAAAAATGGTACCGTTTTATATTTTTGGTCATGCTGTGCGACACAGACTCATATTTCTGAAAATTATAACAAATCTTTCTATAAATCAGGACTCCTTTTAAACATTTGTCTATTCAGTCATGATATAAAGAGACTTGTTCGCCTGTCCAAATGCTTTGTGATATCATATTTAAACATATTTGTATGCAAAAAAAATTTATCAGACCATCACCATCCTACATGTATTCATGCTACATAGCAGAGAAGGTAAATGCAGCAAAAGTTAATCTAATTCAATTCATATAAAGAAAAAGAAACAGTTCAGAAAACAAAAATATTATAAATACGAAGCCTCCCCCAATTTCTTCATACAAACCATATAAATGAAATTTTCAACCTAATATTACGATGAGTTAGTGATTTAGCAGGGAGAAGAAACATCCTAATCTCAGTCCCCACTTTCCCTAGATTTGAAATGGTACATTTTGTTTCTCAAGTATTGGTCAGAGTATTTCCATACATTTTATTTTACACAAGACTTCATCAATGACAGCAAGTAGTATAATTTACCTTGCGAAGTTCGTCCCACAGCTTATAGAAACTAGCATTGTGGGGACCATGTACATTATGGCACAACTCATGGAGCATGGTATCTAGAACTTCATGAAAAGGGAGAAAGTCGTCATCTCGATTTACCCTTCTAAGTCTTAATTTCACATGTATGCCAGCTCCTACATTCAACCCCAAGAGTCTTCCATTTTTCGGACTGCCAGCCAAATTAAAAAATAATATCATAAGACAAATAGTATGTAGTCTTATAATTATCAATTACACACCTAAACATTAGTAATAGCTACACCACCCAGCCAAGTGTTGGGCGCATTGCCTAATTTTTGCATACAGTAAGTCTACCTTAAATATTATAAACAATAACCTCTTGAAGAACATCAAATGACCCGGAAGATAGAAAGAAGTGGGCAGGGCAGGGCGGTAGCTCAGGGTGAAACGAATAGTAGTGACACGTAGGGCCTGTCACTTCTCTCCCCTCTTATTGAACAACATCCAACTCTTTCTATATGTGCATTATCCGGAGAATGCCTTATGTGTGTGTGTATATATATATATATATATATATATATATATATATATATAAAGATGGCCAATCAAACACCACCACCCAAGAGTTACTTAAATTTGCACCATTTTAACAATTATACGGTCCAACATAACTAATTCTCATAACATATAGATTCAATAAAAAAAATGAATTAGATAGAAGTACTACAACAGTTTGGGCAGACATGTACTAAGTATAACTTCCTAATAAAAAATGATAGTAATTGTTGGTAAAAGTGGTAATAAGAAAACATATAGAAAGTGTGAAAGAAGAGATAAATTAAATTAGTACCACATTTCAGAAAGTAACTTGACCCTCCATTTGCGATTGCGCATAATGGGTTGAACCTGTTTGGCGATTCGGTCTAAGATGTTGCGAGCAGCTTCCTGATTGGGCTTCCTTTTTAGGGGTCTGATTTCCCATACTTTGTGGAGGTCGCCCAAATTAGTCATCATAACCTGTAAAACCCTAGAATTCCAATCGACATAAAAGAGGGGAATCGATGATAAGGATGCAGCTCAGAATTTCATACCTGGAAGAGAAACGGTCGGAATTTGGACGGGAAGAGAGAAGATTTTATTTGAATTTGAAAGCAACTTTAGGAACCTTCATTGTCGGTCCTTTGCCAATGTATTCTTTATCTAAGGAGGAGGCAAATACTCATGAGTGCTTGTTTGGGTTAGAATTGCAATTGAGAATTTACTAGTTAGTTAGTGTTTGGACTACCATTTGAATTGAGGATTTATTTGTTTGGGTCACAATTCAATCCTTCTGGCTCGTAGGCTACTGTTCGTAGGATATTAGAGAGGTTGTGGCGTTGAAATCGGCGGCGAAGAATGGTTGTTTTCAGTGCGGTGGTTTCGAAACAGTTGAAAGGTCGTGGGTCGGAGGCGGTGGTGTTTCCGGTTGGCGCTTGTTTTGCTCAGAATAAGAAGAGAATGAGAAGAGGAAGAAAGTCGACAAAAACTCTGCAGCCCAACTTATGAGATACTGGACATTCACCAAATTTGTTGGGCCTCATTGGTTTATGGTAATTCATATATTATTTAAAATCAGTGGACTCAAAGAAGAATCATACCAAATGGGTAAAAAAATTATGTGTTAAATTCTTCCACAAAATAATTAATTTATAATTCATCCTATATTTTAAAAAAAACATGCATGCAATTTCTTTCATTCTAATTTATTCACGTTAGCTTTAAATTTTCTTCTTATTTTTATAGAAAAAATATGACATTAAATCACAAGTTTAACATAATTGATATTTTGTACTCTTGCTACCTATTATCTGTGCAGATTATTAATATTGGTAATCACCACTATGTCATGTAGTTTTTATCGTATGGAGTGGGAAAACTGTAGTACATTTATGAATATTGAAAAAATAAAGTTATATAGTTTATTGAGACGGTAAATTAATGATTTTTCATTTAATGTCATTTTTTAAAAATATCTCATTGATTCCTTGCAAATTGTTTCGGAATGATGTATATGGGGCTTTTTTTATGGTTTAGAAATATAGCTATTACCATCATATCGTCAATTCAACTCAATCATATTACAAAAATTTATCAATAAATCAATCATTACCTAGCTATCTACCATCTACTAGAACATGGAAATCGAACCATAACATTTAAGAGTCATGGTACATAAACCTAACCAATTCGATTAAGGTATTTAATATCATTCCAATCATTCTTAAACGACAATCAATTTTATTAGATCTTGGTATTTGTATATTTATAAAATGTTTGATAGTTTACGCCTTAGTTCAAGTTGTATACAATATTTGTAGTATTATTTTTTTAAAAGTTCCAGTATACGCAAGTGAAAAAATTATTCGATAAACTTGAAATGCAGAAATGATTTAAGAATTTTTTTTATATAAACAATTAAACTAAACATACTTAACATTTATGAAAATAAATTATTTAATAAATTGTGAAACAAGATAAAAGGTCAACATCTATAATAATAAATGTTAAAAGACTTAACATGCATAAAAAATATGTACATGTATAATTGTTCACCCAAATACCTCATAACCGTAAAAGTCATAGACGGTGGAATCTTAAATATAAATATTTATGAGCGGGTGTGAGAAGTAGAGGGACCAACTAAGGAATTATGAGAAGATTGTAAATTAAGGGTTTATTCTCTTCGTCTACAAACTTATTCAATTAAGTTCCATTCATTCTAATTCAGTTCAACTTTATTTAATTATATTTTATACTACAATTCAGTCAGGGTCAATTTAATTAAATTCAGTTGAAATAATTGTAATTGAAGAGCACATATCCTAATTAGGTTAGTTACATCACAAAGCTGGAATATAAACACCAATTACGGTAAAAAAATGTTTATTTTTGCTTTTTTAATTATATTTTCATAAATTCAATGATAATATAATTAAAAATAGTTGCAGGATTATGAAAATTATTAATTTTGAACAAATATGGTAAACATTTTGATTTTCAACATACAATTCAATATGAAACATAAATAAATAGATTAAAAAATTAAATGTTTCAATTATTGTAAAAAAAATATTTAGTTTTGCTTTTTAGTTATAAGTTTATAAATTCAATGATAGTATAAACTAAAAATAGTAGCAGGATTATGACAATTATTAATTTAGAATAAAAATGGTATTTAATGTGATTTTCTACATACAATTCAATGAATGAATGAAACATAAATAAATAGATAAAAAATGAAAAATTTCAAATCACATGGTAAGGATAAATAATTCAACAATAAAATTTATGTGAGATATACAGTAGTTATTCATGTTAGATCAAGTGAGATTGTATCAATCATGTATTTTCTAGGGGTACATGTTACATCGAGTGAGATTGCATCGCTCCTACTTTATGGGGGTAGAACGACGAATATCAAATTCGGATAACAAATATGGTTCATGAAGACTTAGCCTTCTGTATGATCAAAAGTGATTTTGATGTGATTTGATGGTTTAGTCGCTAGTTGCATGTGCTGAAAACTTGAGAATATATTCAGGGAGGAAACTACCTGAAGATTTAACTGAGTTCATGAATTCTGACAACATATGTCCTGACGAAGATGATATCGTCAATAGAGAAAATATTTATTATGTCGAGTTCCTAAACACTATAGGACTTCTGGTATCATATAATTCAACTTAAGGAGGGTTGCATGGTTATTGTTATAAATTTACAATGCACCTCTCCAATAATACAATGTATTCAAACTTTAAGTAGTATTATATGACTTTTCGATCATTTGATATGTTCTTTTCCAAACTTCATTCATATTAGAAGTTATATATGGCGTGGCAACACTTTGAATACAAATATCTATATTTTTGTTAGCAATATGAATCCATCAATATTTAGATTAAAGATAGACATATTTTCCCGAGACTTTGTGAATATTTATTTATTTTTAATTTTTATGATACTCGCGTTCTAAAAAACTACTGCACACATTAAAGTTGATGAGTAGTTTTAGGTAGAAATGTAAGAAAATGTACTTTTAATTGTAAAAGGTGCATTTTATGTTTATTATTTATTGTGCTTTTATGTATGATGAGGCTTATTTTCCTTTAATGTATGAAGTTCTATGACACGATTAAAAATGAAATATATAAAAAAAATTGAAATTTAAGGAGTAAATTAACATTATGTTAATAAGCCAAAGTCAAGCTAGAGTACAGATCAAGAAAAAATATTGACTTTGCCCCTGCATATTTAACTTCTTTATCGGGGGTAAATCAATTATAACAATATGAGATTCCTACTTGAAAATTCAATTCGAATTGAAAACCAACTCTTAGAACTTAATAACTTAATTTGAAATGTAAACCAAGTCTAAGAATAAATTATAATATTCAAAAAACTAATAAATAAAATATTTAAAATAAAACTAAATTGTTAAAAATTACCAAACAAAAAAATAAAAGGGAAAGAATTGGGTTAGAAGAGATGTCCTACGTATTGATCATATGATTGAGCATCATAGTCGTTTGTGTCCGTCTCTCACCGATGGGCAAATAAATGTGTATCGTACTACTTCTCACTGTCTCATTTTTCAGAGAGGGCTTGTTGGAACGACTTTTCAGTCGGTGTAATTAATACACTGTACTATTTATTGTCATGTAGTCTCAATGGACACATGTGCCTTTCTGAAAGCTAGCATGCTCCTTGAATTAATAATGACATGTCTCCAGAGAGGTGTACCGTGCCACAAGCACTATACAAATGCTTTATGAACATAATCTTTCTGAAGAGACTAATCCTTTATGTCTTCATCAAACTTGCACAATCTTCAGTCTTCAAATCTTCGATTAAACTCCATTGATCGGTTCCTTCTTCATGACCTTTTCAAAATATAAAATTACATTCAGAGACCTAATAATCCCATTACAAGTTTAACTAGACTAACATACTAAGTGATTTCCTCTTTTACAATATTCAAGTAAACTAAGAGTACTAGTCAACATTCTGTACTAAAGATAAGTTACATGGTGATTGATCAAAAACACTAACAGATATTCCTAATAGTGTATTTCTCAGCTTCTAAGTGGTGATCATCCTAACAGTGTATTTCTCTATCTCGTATTTCAGAGATGACTATACACTTAGCAACATTTCTGCCGGTGTAATAAATGCATTGTACTATTTCTTGTTATTTAGTTTTAACGGACACATGAGGCTTTCTGAGAGCTCACATGCTCCTGTACTCGATGATATCATATGTTCATAAACTTGTTTTGTGCAATGTATATACTATACAATATGGTTCATGATCATAGCTTGTCAGAGGAGATTTATACCTTTAGTCTTCATAAACCTTGTGCAATCTTCAGTCTTCAATCTTCGATTAAAATTAATTGTTAGGATCCTTCTCTAAAATATAAAATTACATTCAGAGACCTAACAATCCTATTACAATATTTACTAAACTAAAATACTAAGTGATTTTCAATTTTACAATGTTCAAGTAAACTAAGAGTACTAGTCACTTTTTGTATTAAGATAATTTATATGGTGATTAATAAAAAATACTAACAGATATTCCTAACATACGGTGAGTTCACTTGAGAAAAGTGCTATAGGCGTGATATTTCGTGCACCTATCTGTATGAGACGCTCTTTGCTTACGATATCATCATCACGGAATTGTACAACAAGTTCGAGGTGTCATACGAATTCGATGACATGAAGGTGATTGTAGCAAAATTGCATGAAAGGCACAAACTGTTCACCAAGTTGTTGAAAACTAAGGAGATGCAGTATGATGTGGTAAAGGACCGGTTCTTCACGGCTCAGGACGGAGTGTGAGACAAGCTTATTGCGGTTTGTCACGTCTTCTCTGCTTATAACTTTTTCTCACTTTTGACACACTTGTGATATGTTGATTCTTGCTTCAATGGTGAATTACAGGAGGATTAAAAAGATGCCTTTGGTACTTCCACCAAATGATCCAATGTGGAGTGATCTTCGTGTTGTATTTGAAGGTCCTTCGCTTGACGTGTCTTCCAACAACACTTTCTCGATGTCGATGCCACCGGACTCAGACGAGATTGACTTTATCAATGAAGATAAAGAGATGGATGCATACCTGCGTTGTTTCGAGATAGACAAGGTTCGTGACGATTTTGATGGTCTGCTAATTCCTCTAAGTAGGTTCGATCATAAGGCTTCTCCAAATGTGGCCCAGCGTATAACTTGTTTGAATCTAGTTATGCTATAACTTGTTCAAAGTTGAAGAAATACATAAGGATACTAAAATAAAATTTAGATTTTCCTTTTTTACAGCGACACTAATTACAGTGAAACCGTGTGATCCATTCTGATCTACTCTTAAGCATTTCTTCTCCCAAACTACAGCAGCAACAACACAATGAATTAGATGAAAACTCACTTCTGAACAAATAGGAAACAAAGTTAATGCAGAATTTTAATACTTATAAGTTCCGGTTGACAAATTTACCTGTCTGAAACATCAGCTCAGAAACCCAAGCCTTAGTCTCCTACAGGTCCAATTCAAGGTCAGTACCCATAACACTGTCGTCATCCGTGTTTTTCTTCGGGGCAGTTATCCCACTTATCCTCCGGGTCCAATTCGACACTTGTATTAATTCATCTAACTTACACGTTGGCAATCATACAATACATCGGAATATATTGTAGAAAATCTGACTATATAAGTAATGCTGAAATACAGCAGAAGCATCAGATTGATGGAATATAGTAGTTTTTGAGATCTTTACAACTTCGCCTTAGAAATAGTGTACATGGCTACTATTTGAGATCTTTTCTCTTTGCTAAACATATCACGAAACTCAAGTGGGATACTTCCGCTTTTCATAATCGTCATCATCAAAACCATATCTTGAATGTCATTCAGCTGCAGATACACGTACTTCTTATACTCAAACAGTGGTAAGATTTTCAAAACTAGAACTTGACCTCATGCTGTATTCTGCAACGAGCTTGGAAAACGATGATGATTTGTTCTCCATTAACTTTTCAGGAGTATCATACTCCTTGAGAAGTCCTGCATCAGTAAAACACTGTGTTTTAATATAAAAACTCAAGATCACTGAGCATCTAACATCTAAAGAAAATTCTTCCCATACCATTATCTAATAATGCAACCATATCACTGTCAAGTACGGATGTAATCCTGTGAGCAATTGTTATCACTGTCGAGTCAGTAAAATGCTGTTTGAGCGTTTGTTGGATCATATTATCAGTGGCGGTGTCCACTGATGCTGTGGCCTCATCGAGAACCAGAACTTTGCTTTTCTTTAGCAGTACTCTCCCAAGACAAACTAACTGCCTTTGGCCAACACTCCAGTTCTCACCATTCTCAGACACTGTAATTGAAAGGTCAGAAACATTAGATGCAGAATCTTCTCAGTTGAAAATGTCAGGATGCTTTTTACTGTAAAAAGATTATTCAAGAAATAAAAAGACAAGGAAGAAGCAGAATATTTTGTTTCATGTCCTAGTACCATAAATTTGTACTGTAATTTATAAAATATTATACATATTTGTCTGGAATATTTTTTAATATGCTTCCAATAACCTCTCGAATTCCAATACAACTCAGGAGCAAATTTATCTGATGCAAGGAGTTAGTTTGAATGGCATACCAGCAGAGTCGAGCTTCTCGGCCTTTTTACGAACCTCATCACCAAGCTGGCACTTGTCAAGCGCCTGACATGTAAAACAGAGAAATCGATAAACCATAATGATACTCAGGTCAGACAGGATATAGATGTAGATTTAATTATACTGGTTTCCAACAAACCTCCCATATCTGCTCGTCTGCGTATTCCTCGAGGGGATCCAGGTTAGTTCGAATAGTCCCCTCAAACATAGTCGGATCCTGTGGGATTATGCTGAGTCTAGAACGTAAATCATGAAGCCCAACGGATAAAATATCAATACCATCAATCAGAATCCGTCCACCAGTTGGCTCAACAATGCGGAATAGAGTCTGAATCAGTGTTGATTTACCACTTCCCGTCCTCCCTACAATCCCTGTTCTCTTCCCTCCAAAGAAAGTGCATGTAAGACCTCGTAGCACAAAAGGCATGTGCGGGGCATATCGAACCTGACCACATTCAGCTCATTTAGTATTACGACCAATGAATCAAATTACTTAAATTAAAGAATACTCCCTCCATACCAATGGATATCCCAACAAAAACTTCCCATTACCTATTACTCGTGCTTTAGCACTCACTCTGATAAAACATCAGTCTTCTTAATCCAAGCGCCAAAGGGAAAGGAGAAAGTTTTGGAGGGATGGAGGGAGTATAAATCAAATATGTTATTTCATGGATCAAATGAAGAATACCTGAAGATCTTGAATATCAACCCCGCCTTGAAATGGCCAGGAACTCTGTGGTCTGTTAGACTCAAGAACAAGAGGAGGTTCACTTGGAATAGAAGTGTATTGGAGTATTCTTTCAACTGATATAATTCTCTGTTCCATGGTGCAAAGGTTCCAAACAACCCATGATTGTAACATGTTCAGATTTAGCCCATAAGTCACTGCTAAGCCAGCAACACCTTCATTAAGAAAGCGAAGGATAATGTCAGCTAGATGTCAAGTTTCCACAAATACATCATGAAGGAAACAAGAGAATAGGGCAGAAAAGGCAGCTTTATCATGAAATTCCTATAATGTTTCAGGGCTTGAAACTCAAAAACGCAATCCACAGTTTATGAGCTCAAATACTACTACTCTAATGGTTATGCCCTCAACAAATGCATCATGGGAAGATACTGATAAATCAGCATGTGAGTTACTAGAACTTACTTGGATTAATAGTTCCTTCTGGAATACAAATCAGGAAAACCAATGAGAAAGCAAAAGTGATTAGGGACAGCATATCCAACCGAATGCATAGCCATTCCATTGCGCCAGCAGTGTGGAATTTTGGTCGAGAATATCCATCTATTAGTCTCATGCCTGTCTCACGGAATCTAGGCTGCTGATCAAAACTTCTAATCGTGCTTGCTCCTGAAAGTGTTTCTGAGAAATGCTGTATTACTGGAGCTTTGCACACCCCACATAATCTTGCTAACTCTCGTGCAGAACCTATGTAGTATCTCTGCAAAGAACGGTATAAAGAACTGTGTTTTAATATTTTTTGTCAATGCACGACATGAGAAACAAACTGGCACTTCTCAATTCTCATGATATCTTGTGTACTGAAATAAGCGCAATTTGAAACATTTGAAACAAAGCATTTAAATTAATTCCATACACCACATGAGAAAAACACATGGGTTGCTCATGATAGGCTGTGCACATCAGAAACAAGTGCAATGCTACAGAAAAAATTCTTAGGCCAAGAGAAATAATACTACTGTACTTCATATAATAGAGATTACCTGCAAATATATGCACATTCCAACAACAGGGATAAAGACAATGAAGACCTGCCACGCAACTTGTGACATGACAGCTATAATTCCTAGAAGTTGTATTATGGAAAAGGCAAAAGAACCAACTAAGGATGCCATGTTCAAATCTACTGCGCTTTGATCTGTTGACGCCTGTAAAAGAAGACAAAAAATTTAATGTGAATAAAAAAATTGAAGTAGACCCTAAACAGCAAAATCTTGAACATAAGCAATGAACGGCATATTTTCACATACTCTGTTTAGGATTCGGCCACTTGGTGTGGAGTCAAAGAAAGACATGGGAGCACGAAATAGACTGAGATGCATTTTTTTAAATAGAATAGTGGCTGTCTTGTATCCGGCTGTGGCAACAAGTAGAGCTCTGCCAAAAATGCATAAAGAACTTCCAATTGCCAAAGAAATATAAACGCCGATAAGAGTAGAGCTTCTAACAGGAGGTGTCATGTCCTTCGACACAGGGGTTGCCCAAGCCATCCAGTAATTGCTTCCAATCTGAAGTACCTGGAACAAGACCTGTGCCATCAGCATTAAGGGCACAAGTAGTCCTCCATATGCCACTGTGATATACTTCCAGTACACTGATAATCCAACACTCCCCTTCTCTCTTTCTTCTTCTTCGACAAGTTGTCCCTTCGTTCCCCCAGCATTATCTACTTTATCATTTACATCACTCTGTGATTCCTGTTTCTTCCAAGAAACCGTAGTATTTGCAGAAGTGTTTTCCCCACCACTAGGTGAAGGACCAGCCTCAAATGAATCTATTGCTGATAAAGCTTCTTCATGGGCACCAACAAGTTCCATAAAGTCACTTCCTGATTTCAAAATATCGTTGTACTTGCCAGCTTGTTTGATCTTCCCATCTTTCATAACCTGAAGAAAAGATAAAAGCTTGTCATCAAGGAAATAGGAGTGCAGATAAATAAAATATAGATATGTTTATATATATATAGCTTACCAATATCATATCCGCACTTGGGAGAAATTCAACTTGATGTGTAACAAAAATAACAGTTTTTGATTGTAGAAGTCCCATAATGCATTCCTGCCATAAAAAGATTAGAACATCTAACCAAAGATAAAACCTTTTGATTTAATAATGAGGAAACATATAGAAGATGTCGTAAAACAAGAATAACAAAGAAAAGCAATGCCAAGTTATAATACTTACATTGAAGAGATGAGTTCCAGTATGAGCATCAACAGCACTGAATGGATCATCAAACAAATAAATATCAGCGTCCTGGTACATAGCACGTGCAATCTGTATCCTCTGTTTCTGTCCACCACTCAAGTTGATACCCCTCTCCCCAATAACAGTTTGATCACCAAAAGAGAGAATCTCAAGGTCTTTTTTCAGTGAACATGCTTCCAGGACCATATCATACCGTTGTCTATCCATATCCTTACCGAACAATATGTTATCTTCAATCTTTCCGCTCTGTATCCAAGCTGACTGTGAGACATAAGCCTTCATCCCACTTACCTTAACAATACCAGATACTTTAGGCAATTCCCCTAATATACTGGAAAGTAAGCTAGACTTCCCTGAACCAACTGTACCACAGATGGCAACCCTCATTCCAGGAGTCACTCTAAAGTTGATATCTGTTAGTGTCGGCCTAGGAGCAGAGGCATCCCAACTGAACGTCCCATCTATTATCTCAACAGCTATATCACAATTACTAACTGGAAGTTTCTCTATAACATTTGGCTGCAGGTCATTAAGGGAAAGAAACGATGCAATTCTATCAAGTGAAACTTTAGTCTGAATGATCATGGATATCGTGTCAGGAAGATTATAAATAGGTTCTTGTAGAATTCGAAATGTTGCAAGAGCAGATAGTATCTTGCCCGATTCGAGTGGGATACCAATTAACATACAAGTACCGAAAGTCACTGCAGACACAAAAGTAGGAGCACCCCAGAAGACAAACGTAATGAGAGCTGTAGTGTAAAGATACTTCCGTAACCAATTTGTCTCCACTTTTCTATGATCCATGATCTTGGAAAGAAACTTGAGCTCCCACGCCTGAAGTTTGAGAATTCTCATATTCCTCAAGACTTCAGATGTTGCCTTCATTCTTTTATCTTTAGATTTCATGAGGTTGTCCTGAAATTCCTCCTGCAAATTACTCAACGGATAATTTGCTAACATGACGAGAATAATAGAGACAAATGCAGCTATAGCTGCAAGCCCAAGATTTCTGTATAAGATTACTAAGGCCAGACCAACCTGTATAACTACCACCCATGGATCATGCAAGTACCAACCAAAGCTACCTATCCTCTCAGCATCAACAGACATGATATTTATTATTTCCCCCGAGGTGTAACCATGCCTTGACTGGCCTGAGAGAGTCAATCCCTTGTTATATACCTTAGCAACCAACGCAGCTCTGGCCCGATAACCAGCCTGCTGTGCCTTGAAGAACCAATGTCTCTGTGCCAAGCACTCAAATACCTTTGCAATGAAAAACGCAGAAACTAATACATACCCCTCGTTTTTGTAGTGCCTCTGTCCATCCAAGTACTGAACAAAGTTGTCGATGAGGTATGGACCTACATAAGACGCCAATGTGTACACAAGCACGTAGATACCGGACAGTACAATTTCCCACCTGACGGTAAAAAGCAATCCCTTGGCGAGCATGACAGTGGTGACTTCCTTACTTTGTCCACCAGCGTAAGCCTCCAACTTACGATCCAGAATAGGAAACGCCCCTCTAACAGCATCGGAAGTGTAGAGCTGGGGAACATCGTCAAGGTCCAAAACTTTGTTGTTCCCAAGAGACACCAAAGGGAATATCCATGAGAAAGTAAGAAGACTATAGAAGCCGGCTTTTGCATAAGGGGTAACAGTCTCATCCCCTCTGGTAGGAACATTGAAAAGGGGTTCTTGGAGATTCTTATCATCTCCATCCATTGTTCTTACTCGAAGAGAAGAGATGAAGCTTTAGACTCTCTTCTTGGTACTTTTCCACTGTATCTTTATTAATATTATCTTGCTTCCCTGATCTTCTCTTACTTTTCTTTATTTACTTTTCAATCATACTTTTGTTCTTTCATTGTCTTATTTCTTTGTTGGTGGGCTAAAAGTTGATGTGGATCTTTCATGCAAAAAAGTCATATTGACTGCCTAACACTTGCATACTAAAATGGATTAGCAAATTGGAAGAAACAGAAAACTGCAAACATTTCTAATGTATATAATAACAAGACTGATAGTGAAAGGCGTTGGTCGGTGCTATGCTCTGTTTAAACTCTTCCCGGCTCCAGCCCCCATCCATGGAGGTTACAAATGAAATAAGTATAAAAAAACAAAATTGATTATTAAATTTACTAAAATCTAGTTTGGTAGCTCATATAGTTGTTATTTGCAATTCCTAACCCGATAATTTACTAAAACCTTATTTGGTGGCTCATGTACTTGTCATCATATCATTGCATCTCACAACAACAATAATGAAATTGTAGCTTAATTGGCCCATCAACTCCATAATAGGTCGTTTGCCGTTTCAACAAAAAATAAAAAATTGCATCTCACTCAAACTTACTGCTACACCTATGCCTAACGAGGAGCAAGTTGCAAAGGATTTAAGTAGTCGTAGAGTCAAACACAATCCAAATCCCAATAGTAAAAAGTGATACCAAACCATACAAACAATTCACCAAATTCTTCCTTCCAAAATTACTGATTGGATAGAATTTGAGTGGAATTTTTCAATTGAAATTGAGTTTTTTTTACAAAATATTCGACTTGAATAGGTAAATGGCGCAAACAGTCAAATCCCTCAATTCCAATCTCACAACATTGTCAATCATCAATCATCAGGAGATTACATACATCACAAACAAACAAGTAAAATAACTGAAAAACAGCAGTAACAGCAAATTGACATGAATACTTACAAACTGAAGCCGATAGGAAGCAAACCTGGTCCGCAAAGATTGACGGTCTATTAGCGCCCAATCAACCGCATTCTTTCTAGATCATTCATAGGGTATTCCGATCAATCGCAGAAAGATCTGTGTCATCTTTCCCTTTCATTGTTCATAGCCTGGACTCGAATACATGAATACATTACCCATGACTTGCTTGATTCGATCCTAATTGTGAAATGAAGAAGAAGAAGAAGTAGGATCGGAACCGACTGAATGAGTCCGCACGCTATCTCACGCGCTGGATAGACAAGGTCACTTTAGAAAAACTAGTCTATACTACGGGGAAAAATCAGAAAAAAAATACCTTCTTTTGTCACCGTACAACTGAATGTTACAATACGATACCTATGTGACTCGTATCATTTTAATTAAGCGATATGTGTTATATCGATCTTTTACAATCACAACTTCACTCATTCAAGTCAACAATGAATCTATAGTTATAATAATGCACCTCATACTTTATATTGCATTCACTAACAAGTGTACATCTCCTAGACTCATCTTTACTAACATTAGTGTTTAACTTCTTAAGTACCTTAGACCATTCAAGTGGATGACTGTGAATAGTTGTGGTCGAAGTACCTTAGACCATTCCAAACGGATCAGTGGATGACCGTGAATAGTTTGCAGCCATCTAGCATTGTCTTCAACATCTACAACAGCTACAACAACTGGGAATATACCTCCCTCAGTATCCATCACAACACAGCTCAAAGGTCCACCACCCTACCCCTTTCAAGTGGCAGCCATCAAAGAATATAATGGACTACATCCAGCCACAAATCCAGCTCCCAGGGCATCCAGTTCTAGGAAGAAATTATGAAATGTAGGTTACACAAAATAGGATTTTCAGGATTGGTTTTTCTTATCATGTCACAGTACTTGGGCATTAATTGGAATGCCTCAGTTGTATTTCCACCAATTATTTCTTTTGCCTTTTGTCTTGTCCTCCACACCTTCATGTACTCAACATTAATCTTGTGTCTATCCTTGATCCAAGAACTCAATGGTTTAATCTTGATGTCGGAATTTTTTTTTTTCAATTCATCTACTATCTTCTTAGACAACCAATTAGCATCCACTTCCCTTGGATCTGATTTCCTAATGCATTGACGTTTCCCCTTATATGATTTTATCATCATACACTTTCCTTCAACCCTTGAAGCATGTAACCTCCACCCACACCCTTTGCCCTTACAACATATGGTGAACCTACGCTCATCATTTTTTTTATCCTTACAACAATGAATCTCACCTTTATGATGTATACCTTCACCCTCTCACTCAGCTGCTCTTTACTTGAAAAAACCCGCCCCTCAACAAACTCCCTATCCCATTCATCAACAGCTTCAAACTCATCTTCTACACCTTCCTCCACTTCTATCGGAACCTCATCTTCAAATTTATTATCTTCCTCATCTACACTTGTTTTTCCTGTACCAGAACTCCTAGATCTACCACCTTTATTCACCACATTTTCAGGTCCATCATCTCCCAACACCTTGTATCACCACAATTATATTCCTCATCCATTGGCTCAATATCACTTTCACCATCACTCCCATCACACCTGACAAACCCAATATTCTCATCATCACTCTCATACTCATAGGTGTGTTGTGGCTCATCATCTTCACAGTCAATGTCAATCTCCAACTCAGTAGGTGGTGTATATGTCTCTGTGGGTGGAGTAGGTGATGTATGTGTCTCAGTGGGAATTGCATTGGCAGGGTTATCACCAAACAACAAGTCCATGAAAGATAAATCATTCATGTCCAAGTCAACTCAAGTATTTGGTTGGATTTTAGACTGATCTTGGATTGGTTTAGGAGTAGTAGGGTGATAGTAGTAATCATCAGTTGGTTGTTCTTGTTTGGCTAGAGGTTCATCTTGGACATGTGTTTCTGTTTCAAAAGGTTTTACACATGACATTTGTGATGGAGTTTCAAGAGGGATTTCATCATGTGACTCAACATGATTGTTGCCATCAACATGCTCAGTAGGAAATCAACATTAACATGCTCAGTCTGGTTAACATTATCATTAGCAGGTGGAATTTCTTCATCATCTGAGCTATCAATTACTATGGTGGAAGAATAAAAGAACTGTCAGTTTAGTAGGAGTAGGGTTCTATAAAGACTTGCACCATGCATCTTCTCCTATAAAACCTAGTCATGTGGCTAGAGATGTCAACATTACACTTTGGCAGATAAGTCTTATCCCTAGTACATGAACATATTGGTTTACCTGAGAAGTATCTATGAGTAGCATATACCATATCGACATACACTTCTATAGATTGATACTTCTTCCTTTCAAACATTTCAGCAACATCAGCATAACATGTAATATTCATCCTACTAATATTACCATCTACTTCAACAGTTAAAGAGAGCCCTAAATTCGTGTTATCTTCATCATCAAGATCAACAAATCACTTTCACACATCATCAAGCAGATTAGCATGAGTGTACCGTTTTGGATTTATGTTCACTAGAGTCTCATCCCTCACACAGGTATGCAAACACACCATGTAATCATCATATGACCCCATTTCTGGAATCAATTTCAACAAGAATCCAAAAATTACAGAAATAAAAAAAACTAGGGTTCATCACGTTAAAAATCCCCAATTTTAGTTCGATTCTTTATTTTGCCAAAGATTTCTTCACTTTTTCGCGCAATATTTACTAAGAATTAGAGCATAATTGAACTTTATTAGAAGTATCGTACTTGCTCATTCCAATAAAGCCTAAAACAATCTCAATCGTCTCCCCTGAGGCCTTGATGATGTCGAATCAACAACAAGACGAATTCTTGTATGCTTAATCAGTTCGGACGTAAAAACCACGAAATTATGGAGCTTTTTCAGTTGCAGACATGGAGGTTTTGAGGAAGACAAAGGAGGAGAACGATTCGGGGGGGGGGGGGGGGAACGAGAGAAGAAGAAGAAGTGAATGTAATGATGAACTAACAGGTGTTACACAGATACAAACCCTACAAAAAAAATTTCTTTTTTAAATCTAACATTTAAAACAAAATGATTATTCATCATAATTTAATTATCCAATTTACAGGAAATGGTTTATTCGATGGGCAAATTGGTCATTTCGCACAAAGTCAACATTTGCTTGAGAAATAGACATGACCGTTAATTCTCAAAAGACAAGAACCCAAAGTTTACGAGGTATTCATAAAGGTGTGTGTGTACACACACACTAATTTGTAGAAATGATTTTATATATCAACAAAGAGTAAGAAATATTTGGGGATAACACTGATTTGTAATTGTCCCTTTATAAAATAAACACTTGTATAAAAATCAGCTACTAGCTATTTTATAAGTTAGGCTTTGATCTCGTTAACTGTAATTTTTTAAATTTGAACTGAACTGAAGCGTAGTATAAAATAATGAAGCAGAGTTGAATTTTCAGTTGAAAAGATTAGAACATCACCTGCTTGAATAATAAATCAACTAGTTTATTTTTACATAAGATTCTTCGACAATCTTATCAACTATCAGCTATACATTCACGTAACAATCTTATTATGAAAATAAAATCATAGAATTTATAAACGTGTTCCAAATTAAAGAGAGTCTTTTATTACGAAATATTGTTGTGAAATTGCTCTAGAGGTGGCTAAACTAAGTCTTTGTTTAGCAAAACTAGCTGAAAAGTTAGCTGGTAGCTGGAAAGCTAGTTGGTAGCTGATCAGGTAGTTTTTTTTTTCCAACAAACTAACTTGGTTAGCTTATCAAACCAGCTAGCTTTTCAGCTGAATTGATTAAAAGTTGCGCGTTCACATAACAAGTTTTTTTTAATCAAAAATGCCTCATAGAACTAAAAAGATAACTGAAAAGTTAGTGTTAAACATGATCTAAATTTATTTTCTCCAAATGCACTTGTACCTAATTATCCAAGCACTCAAAATAGAAAAAAAAAAGTATCCGCTATTTTTTGTTTTCGTTTTTTGTAGAAAGAAGAATTTATTTTTAATGTGTTAAAAAGAATAGGTTATTTTGTCAAGCAATTTAAACCAATTTAAATCACATTGATCCAGGAAATAATTCAACGTGTTTTTGGATAAATTAAAGCGAATGAAAGTTGAATTACAACATTTTAAAATAAGTATGATATACCTTACCTATACTTGACGAGGCAAACAAAAAAGGCAGGAATCTTCTTTATTCATTTATAGAAAAAATCCAGCGAAATTCTAATATATGGAATATACTAACCCTAAGATATTTGAAATCATGAAATTGAAAGACAGTATCTACAATTTAATAACAAAAAAAAAAAAGAACCGGTTCGATTTTTAAAATCTTTTTAGCATTTTCTCCAAAAGAAAATTCAAAGATTGAAAATCTTAAATTAAAAATCAAATTTAATTCTTTTTTTCTAAATTACATCTAAACATCCTTCGTAGCTATCTCATAATGGTTTCTCATGTTTAGCATAGAACTCCAAATATGATAGACAGTTCACAACTAAAACTCAACAAGACACCTTTGTGATGCAATATTTTTATAAAGATTAGAGAAGATTGTGAATCTAAAGTCTAAACACATTCATTCAATTGCATATCCATAGAATCTTCGTCCTCAAATAATAAGCACCTTCCATCTTTGTCCCTCTTAATTCTTTAAAGAAGATTTATACATACTCTGTTAAAAGTCATTATATTACGTTCCTTCATTATAAATATGGCAAATTTAACGGATTATATGTACAATTCAGCTCATACTACAGAGAGTTATTGAGTTGAGTAAGAATGGTGTTGTCACATTTGAGTTGTATTTGTGTTATGATTTTAGTGGAAATTTGTTTTGCTCAAAATGGTGATCTTATTACATGGGATGACTTGATGGTAAATACTCATCGGATTCAGAGAGCAGTCGCTCCCAATGGCCATGAAGATTCAGAAGTAGCTCAAGTGATAACAGTCGACCCCGATGGACATGGAGATTCACTCACAATCAATGCTGCAATTCAGATGGTACCGGAAAATAATGCTCAGAGAGTTAAAATTCATGTTCTCCCCGGAGTTTACAGGTTTCATATGTACTTCGTTTACTTTGCGTTCTTGACCGAATGATCGTGTTGTTTTTGTTGTAGTCGTCCATACTTCGATACCCAGTTAGATGTTTTCTCACTCATTGCTATTAGAATCATGAAATAGAAAGGTGAACTTAAAAGAGTATAAATTGCATGGAGTATATTCTTTCCAAGATAGTGGAATGAAATTATCTGCAGAAAATAGATCACCTCCACAATTTTTTTGAAGTAATCATGATTGCGAAACCCATTTTCCAGAGAGAAGGTGTATATACCAGTAACGAAGCCCTACATTTCGTTGATCGGAGATCCAACTGACCCGTCACTCACAGTCATAACCGGGCATGATAAAGCTTCGGATCCAAATGGCAGAGGTGGACAATATGGGACCTTAGATTCAGCCACCATTGCTGTCGATTCTGATTACTTTTGTGCAGCAGGAATCACTTTCGAGGTACTGTATTACTAACAATTAATCCAAGTTATCTTCTGTTTATGGAATATCAATAATAATTCTCCATATACCCTGTTAGATATAAAACAAACATCTTACTCTTTTTTCTCATCGATGATTTTAATCCATAACAGTAACTAGAATGACAATGATAATCAAGCTACACTAACTTTCTTGTTCCGATTATACAGAATACAGTAGTGGAACCACCTGGTGGAGCACAAGGATACCAAGCTGTGGCAATGAGTATATCTGGTGACAGGGCCGTTTTTTACAAAGTTCGGTTTATAGGATCACAAGATACACTCTTCGATGTACAGGGATCACACTATTTCTACAAATGTTTCATTCAAGGAGCAACCGATTTCATTTTTGGCAATGCCAGATCACTTTATCAGGTAGACACTCAAACAAACAATAACAAAACAGAAACAAGTGAAAATACTCAAGTAATTGAATTGACACAGGAATGTACCATAAGAGCTGTTAGTCCTGCATATGCAATAGCAGCTCATCATAGGGCAGTGGCAACTGAAAACACAGGGTTCTCCTTCGTGAACTGCACAGTAACAGGTCATGGTACTCCATACCTCGGAAGAGCTTGGGGAGATTACTCACAAATAATTTACTCATTATGTGAATTCGATATTAGTGTAATGCTTGGAGGATGGCAAGACTGGGGCAAACCATCAAGACACAGGTACAAATTCAACAACCAAGAATTATTTAGAAATATACAGCAATGAATTGGAATATGTCTAACATGCACGTATGTGTTTATCTGTGAAGCACTGTAATATTTGGTGAATATAAGTGCACGGGCAGGGGAGCAGATAAAACAGGAAGAGTACGATGGTCTAGAGCCCTGAGTTATGCAGATGTAAGACCATTCATGGACACGACTTTCATAAGTGGTAAGCAATGGCTAAGGCTCTAGCAAATCAATCGATATTACCATGGGGTTAGCTAGAAAATAGGCACATTATAATTTAGGTGCGCATTCATTAAGGCCCTTGAATGCATGTACACTATATGATACAACAGTTGCATTATTTAACCTAGAATTTGATAAGTGATGTAGCCACAAGTAAATGTTTAATGTTGACAAGAAAAAGACAAACAGGCCTAACTTCTTACTGATGGACTTGAAAACACAAACAAAAGAAACACACTACTGTTGGTTGAGTAGAGAAACTTTGAACAAACCTTAAGTTGCATATCGTAAGAGAGCCCTCCGCTTTAGGATCTTCCATTTGTAACTTGAGTTTTCTCTTCGTGCAAGAAATGAGCTCCTGTGTTTCATGCTTTTGGCTTTTCTCAGATATAAAGGAACATCTCCACGAAAAGTGCTTTCTTTTTTACCAAGATTTAAATCACTCCGTCATCTATGAAACACACTGATCTGTTCACAAATTCATATGGAGTCTCTTATATACAGTACGTAAACCAACTACTTATGTTGACCACTAGCAAAACAACAACTATGAAATCTAAATTCAAGGCCTGTCAACCTTCATATCCAACTTTCCAATCATATAAACATCAATTATGCTATCCCAACATAACAATTTCCTATAATCATCATAATAAAAGAGAAATGGATTTAACAAAGGTTACAGACTGCCCATCAAAGGAAAGTGAAAGCACTTGTTGAGCATCAGAATTACCCCAGGGCTGCAAGTTACTGGCTACCTCGTTGATATGGCATAAAACAGTTAGGAGTTCGTCAGCAAACTTCTGGAAGGACTGATATTTGATAGATGTCTGCCAATGAGTCAGCAACTACATTGGTGGAAGCTCATCTTGGGTTTCAATCGTCTAACCATCTTTTCATAGTTTTGGATTCCATATAGAAATTTTCCGTCAACATTGATAACCTGTCAAGTTAGGCTTTTTTCTCTTCGTCTACAAACTCATTCAGTTCCATTCAGTTCAGCTCAGCTCTGTTTAGTTATATTTTATATTACAATTTAGTTCAGATCAGTTCTGAAAATTTCAGTTGAAAAGAATGGAGTCTTAGTCTCATTTCTTCTGGGTAAGGCAGTGATGGAGATCTTGGATCTTGGATGAGACAAACAAAGGTGGTGAGTGATTATCTTGTGTGGTTAAAAAGTCAACATAGTGATGAAAGCTTTTTTTCCACAACTTGGAAACTCAATGATTCGGTTTACAAAGAGGCTTTCACATGGTCATTATGTTACTAAACAGTTTAAAGGTACGGTAGAAACTACACGGAAAGACAATTTAGAGTATCCCACTACAAAGGCTGATAGGAGTATCAGATTTATAAGCATCCTATAAACCTTCAGGAGAGGACATATGTTTTTATTCTCAACGACATTTTCCCAAGCACTAATACCCTCGCAGTATATCAAATGAACGAGTAGAAACCAGATTGCGAAATTCCAAATCCAAAACACACCCGACTCTGATTAGTTTATCCATTCAACAAAGGTCAAGCACAAGTTCAGTATTACATTTCATGTTTAATAACATTTCCCCGTAACTGTTAAAAGCTTAGTTCTGCTTACATATCCAGAGACCACTTTGTCAGAACTATGAATTGGGATAACATTCTTTCATCACAGTAATAGCTTTACTGATGGAATAATTAAATGCATAGTATTGCATATTAATATTACTAATGGGCCTAGTTACTCATTCGTGAGAACAACATAGGACAAAAGCAAAAGCTTTATATAGTAAACAGTACCAACACAGTAACAGGCTTATGAATTTGAACAATGCTAAATTATACAAACTCTACATGCTATCAGTCAAAGAATTATTATTTTGTAACGGTCCATATTAGGTGAACCCCCTCGATTACAATGACAACCACAATATACAATCCATTCAACCAAGCACGGTAAAAATTTGAGTCACCATAAAAGTTAAACAGATAGCACTGTAATGGCAGTTAAATTGCACAATCAAGTTTTCTATGACGAACATTCAAAAATGAAAAGAAAAAACAAGGTGTCTGTACTCTGTAACATACATAAAAAGTTTTAAACCATGCTGTTACATTCTCTACCAGTTAGACACACCTTAATTATTGGGTCATATATTAGTAATAGCCAAACCACCACCCAGATAAATGTTAGATGCATTCCCCTCATTCACATTGACACATTAAATACATGAACAACTGCAACAACACCACCCACAATCCAAGCCCTGAGCCCATTCTCCAAATTCTCTATGTTAGTTTAGTCTAAGTTATGCAATTCTAGTTTCTAAACCAAACCACCGAATAAATGCAATTCTAGTTTCTAAAATCCCTAGATGGGCTGCAATATAAATTGTCAAAGTTATACCCAAGCCAAATTAGAACACATGGTTACAAACACAAAGAAAAATCTGAAAACCAAGAATTTAGCTGCTACCCAATAAGCTACTGAGTGGTAGATTTTGATTGAATTGTTTAGGCTCTGTTTAGCAAAATTAAACTAGCTGATAAGGTAGCTATATGTAGCTAAGACCTTGTCGGATAAGATAGTTGCTAAATATGGTATGGCTAGCTTATAATTTTATAAGCTTCATATGGACATGATTATTAGGTTATCAGCTACGAACTAGGCATAACAAGCTTATTATGAAAAAACAAAATCATCTGATAAGAGATCAATAGATTAGTAGCTCATAAGCTACCTAATTTGGTAAATACATAGAAATTGTTAAAAAAAACAAAGCAACGAGTTAAAACACTAAATTGATAGCTCATAAACTAACTCTAAACATAGCTAGAAAATGGGTCATAACTCATAACTGATAAAGAAAAGTGCAAGTTAACTAATCATCACTTAACAGTTTGCTATTGAGTATACAACATAACATAGTCGAATAAATAAAACTAGAAGTACGTTTTTATTACAGTATTCGCGAGCAAAGAAGAAGAGTATTCTCCATACAACAAGTAGTAATGCAATGTAAAAGATTGTGAGTGAGTGAGTCTATTCATAGGACTTGCCTGTCAGCAGCATCAGCAACAATAGGCAACCTGGGAAGTTGCCCAAGAACACAAGACGACGATCCGTAAATCAACGAAACCAAGAGAAAAAGAAACACAGTGCTATCCAAGCTCATGATAAGATCCAACCCAACTCCCTCCTTGGGACTAAAAGTCCTCTCCAACAAATCAGGGAATATCAACAACACATCAAGCACAATCGCCTGCATAGTGTTAAACCTGACATACCTGCTGAAATTGGGGTTTCTCACGACCACAAAGTAGAGCATCAAGAAAACCAAGAACCCGTTAAAAGGGAAGCTTTTGAAGACCTTGATAGCGGGAACAAGAGGTTGGATGAGTGTCTGGAAGGGAGTGAACTGAGTGATGACGTACTTACCGTACTGGATACCGTCGAAGAAAGGGTAGAAGTAGGTGATGGCTGAGATTAATCGGTCTGGTGCGTCTACTGAATTGTCATTGCCCTTGGATTGGACCAAAGTTAGGATTTTTTTGGGGTTTTTTTGGAAATGATGAACAAATGGTTGTTGTTGTTGCCTGGTGATTAGTTTGGGGGTACAGGAACAAGTGTAGAAGAGGGGTTGTCGCTCAGATAGAAGAAGGATATTGTTCATGGCAGACATCTTCTCTTCTTCTTCTTTGTTCTATCTCTCTAGTCTCTGTGTAGTGTGTACACTTGTGGAGCAGACAGATACAGGCATCTCTACTGTGAGGATTTCTATATATACACTACTCAACGAAGGCCCAATGTCCTAACAACCGACTACTATAATTACAAAAGGTCGGAACTGTCCATTACTAACCAATCCAGTATTCATGAATAATTTTCCGGTCATACAATGTCACTACTGCCTGTACAAACAATTGTCACAATTGATTATTTATTCGGAAATTGATAGCGGATTAGGGGTGAGTGTCGATGGATGTATGTGGATTTTAAGGAAGAAATAAACTAACCCATCTATGACGATTATTATATTATAAATCGAAGTGAGATGGAATATTTGTTTTCAGCCCATGACGATTCGGGTGATAAAAATGACGAACATTTTGGCAGGTGAATATATATAAAAATTGATGTAGTAAAAACTTATGACTTGTGCAGAAATATGTGTTCAAGCAAAAAAGAAAAGCAACAAATAACATGTTTTGAGCAAAGTGTGTTCTTTTGAAGTATTTATCTTTTTTTATTTAATTTTAAAGATTTTCACGATGTATGGATGAGTGCGGGTGTTAGTAAAGGCGGGCGTGTTGGAGTGACCGGTGCGTTCTTTGCACTACCCTATAGCATGATAAATTCGAAAGTTTTTATAGATGGATTCACTCTTCTTCTTTTTCTACATACAACTAAAATTTTGTTTTTCTCAATTCAATGGATATGAGGCTTTACTAGAGACAGTCCAAAATTCGACCTTGAATGAAACAGAGCTCTGGAGTCAGCTTAAGGGACTCAAATTGGCATGGTAACAGAGGCTACCAAAAATATTTGTGGAAATGGACTCACATGATGTCTACAATTGGGTCACAAAGATAGACCACCAACCTTCTACGGAACTTGATGATGTTGTGGATCAATGCAAAGCCCTCTTGCATAGACCTTGGGATATTGAAGTATCGAAGATACCGAGATCGGCAAATTGTTGTGATAGAAAATTAGGGGAAAAGCTATTCCATAACCCACTAATCTCTGTAATTCTCATTTTAAGTGATGAATTTTACGTTTAAACATTAATATTAATAAAAATAATATTTAATTCTAGTTTATCAACTTAATTGCAGTCCAATGGAAAACATGATATGACGCAAATTATAATTTTTTAACTGAAAATTAATTAAGTTTAACTGAACTTAATTATAATTTATAGCTTAATTCAATTAAATTAAGTATATTTCAAGATAACACATCCTTACGGTAAATTATAGGTTAGCACTTAAAGAGTTAGTGAATTGGAC
Source organism: Plantago elongata (assembly GCA_036897095.1). Lineage (NCBI taxonomy): Eukaryota > Viridiplantae > Streptophyta > Magnoliopsida > Lamiales > Plantaginaceae > Plantago > Plantago elongata. The sequence goes on from JAYMSP010001128.1 coordinate 26,995, forward strand.
CCCAACTGAAACGGTGATTAGATGGCGGCGACGGCTGCTAAAGACGGCGCTATGGCAGCAATTTGTGCGGCGACGATGGTAGTCTGTTATTGGTATGTTGTTTTGAAGAGAGGTGGTAGTCGTAAAAAGCAAGCTCCTCCTCCTATTCCTCATAGTGGAGTTATCGGCGCCATCGGTAACACTCCTCTCATCAGAATCAATTCTCTCTCTCAAGCCACCGGTTGCGAGGTGACTGCCTGCCACTACTATTTCCTATTGCATCCATAGACTTAGCAGCATTTTTAGTTGTTTTTAACCCGGTTTTGTTTTGTTAATTCTAATTGCTTGTCAAACAAGCACAGAGTGATTATTGATTTTGTTGCAGATTCTTGGTAAAGCCGAGTTCTTGAATCCAGGAGGCAGTGTTAAAGATAGGGTCGCCCTCAAAATCATCCAAGAGGTATAATCAAATCATTCCTTTTTTTTTACTTTCCCTCTACATTTCAATTGTGTCGCTTTACGGGTTCATCCACATGTTTAGCTGCCTAATTTCTATCATCGTTTCTGATTTTACTAGATAAATTGTTACCAATTCATACAATCAAGCAAGTGCATACATATGGAGACGAGTATTTATATCTTATCATAGTATACTAACTTTGCTATGCTCTGTCCCTATATTTTCCAATCAATGTGCTAATACTTATTTAAGAAGCACTTTAAGTTTGTTATCCACGAGCTTGTCAATTGTCATAGTAGGTGTTATCAAACAAAGTTCGAAAACTGAACAAGTGGAAGAGAAAGTTAAATTACAAGTAAAAAATGGTTTAAATATGTTTGTGCCAACTGAAGGTATAATGGGAAAAAAAAAATACTTAAAACTGAAAGTTTAAGGTTGATGAGTAAACTTTAATAGGATACAATCCATGTTTCGAAACCCGGTGGTTTGACCACTAACCTCACAGATAGAGTTGTTACACGAGTTGAGGGCTCGGCTCGTTCGATAAGATGTTCGAGCCGAGCTCGAGCCTAAATTCTTATGTATATATATGTATGTATATATATGTATGTATATATATGTATATGTATATATATGTATGTATATATATGTATATGTATATATATGTATGTATATATATGTATATGTATATGTATGTATATGTATATGTATATGTATATGTATATGTCTATGTCTATGTATATGTATATGTATATGTATATGTATATGTATATGTATATGTATATGTATATGTATATGTATATGTATATGTATGTGTATGTGTATGTGTATATGTATATGTATATGTATATGTATGTTTGTATGAATTTTCCTTTAGCGAGCTCAAACCAAATTAATGAATAGAGCTCGAGCCTATCTTTCGTGACTTGAGCTCGACCTTGAAAATTAAGCTCGTTTTGTTAACGAGCTGAGCCAGCTCGAGCTTGAGTACTGAAAATCTGAAACGCTCGACTCCATAAACAACACTACTCACTGGGCCAAACCCACTATTGACATAGTTACATTGAAAATCGATATTTATGTATTTTTTCATAAACCAATAAAATATATAATTATATGCGCTTCACTAGGTTGGCCAGGTTAAACCTCGTGGTCCTCGCTCCAGAGAGTTGAGGGTCAATGTCCAGGTTTCAAAACATAGTGTATGATAATTTACATGGTGTCATCTTGAAATACTGAAGCTAAATATAGAAATAGCGAAGGATTGCTCTTAACAGTCAGGTGGAAAAAGAGAAACTAGAAGGAGGGCAATATGATTTGATTGAACATCCAAAACTGAGATTACAATCTAATGAGCTGATATTATTTTGATCAACAGCTTCGACTAGCAGGAGCTGTTGATTATGAGATGAGGTGATGTCATCTCAATTTAGCCAAATTCACGCTCCCAGCTAACGGATGCTCTGGTCTTATTAACTTGTAAGAGACGCTAACAAAAAGCACTTTTAACAAGTTGGAATACGACTTTGCTTAAAAAGCCAAAACATTAGCAAACAGTCAGAAGAATGAATTATTCATCTTGACACTAAACCCACTTCGTACTTTTGTTTCCTGAAAATGCTGGCCATGCTTTAACTCTCATCTTTTCAACAGGCCCTGGAATCTGGAGCTCTAGCTCCTGGAGGGGTAGTTACAGAAGGCAGTGCTGGAAGCACAGCTATCAGTCTTGCTACGGTGGCTCCTGCATATGGATGCAAATGTCATGTAGTTATCCCCGATGACGCTGCAGTAGAGAAGGTATGGTCTGTTGCATTTATGTCTAAGGTTCATGTGCTCTTCCCATTGCCGACTCCAAAAAAAGGCAAAATCTTGTCCACTTGATATACAATAATTTAAGATCATATTAGTTTAGCTGTGATTGTCAATTGGTGATGCATTTAATTACAGTCCCAAATTTTGGAAGCTCTTGGTGCGACTGTTGAAAGAGTAAGACCTGTTTCTATAACACACAGAGATCACTATGTTAATATTGCAAGGAGAAGGGCTATGGAATTTAATGAGCTGGCAGGTTGCCCACACAGTAGCCTTGCTAACGGTAACAAAAATGAATCTGCATCAGTTGAGGGAACACAATGTTCAGATTGTTCAAACTATTCCAAGGGTGGTTTCTTTGCTGATCAATTTGAGAACCTGGCGAATTATAGGGCTCACTATGAAGGTACTGGGCCTGAGATTTGGGAACAGGTTGATGGGAGATTGGATGCATTTGTTGCAGCTGCTGGGACAGGTGGAACTGTAGCTGGAATTTCTCGGTTTCTCAAGGTTTGCTTTGCATAGTTGTGTAATTTCTATCTGAGGTGTACTGGTTAGCATTTTGATATTATTGTGGATGTATTCCACAGAAGAAGAAACCATCTGTCAAGTGTTTTCTTATTGACCCTCCTGGGTCAGGTTTGTTCAACAAAGTGACCAGAGGAGTGATGTACACTAGAGAGGAGGCTGAAGGGCGGAGATTAAAGAACCCATTCGATACAGTAACTGAAGGGATCGGCATCAACAGATTGACAGAGAACTTTAAATTGGCTGAACTTGATGGAGCTTTCCGTGGCTCTGATATAGAGGCTGTTGAAATTTCCAGGTTAGTCTAAATTTGACCTTACATCAAGAGGATGCAGGATACAACTTGAGAGAAATCATCAATTTTATGTGTTTGTGGCTGCCAATTCTGAGTATAGCATGCTCACAATTTTAAAAGTATGAGAAGTCATTAATTTAATGTGCTTGTAGTTGCAAATTCTGAGTAGAGCATGCTCTTAATTTTAGAACTATATTGTTGAGATGTTGACCTTGTGTAATTAAGAAGCACTAATAGTTACTAAAAACCAATATAAGATGAGTATGTTTCTCCCTGTTACATATAAGCTTCCTCATTTATTGTGCTTTTATGGTATACAGTCATTCTGGGTCTACGGTGGTAATGTCTCCTTTTGTTTTAATTCTGGAACAACCCGCTCTGTAAGTGGTAGGTTATGGACTGTTTTCAGGAAATTCAAGAATACGGAAATTGTGTCTTTAAAGTGTTTTCGATTGATGAAGTTGTGATTCTGCTTTTATCCACAGGTGTTGTTAGTTGCGCTTCATAGCTATTTGATGAAGTTTAAGATTCTGATTTGTATACATGGTAAGTGTTAAATGTGAAAAGTCCTGTGAGTATTCTTTTGTTTCTAATTATTGGCTAGATGTAACGTAATAATGACCTGTTGGGTAGACATAAAGAATGTAGTTTTCTTCGAAGAGATGGATCAACCCTAAAGGGCAAAACTAACTCTTATGAGCGAATAGAAAATATAACTGCTTGTCTGCAAAACTAAAAGTACCAATCATATTAGCTAAATCTAACAACAGCATACTATAACAGAATAGGAAATGCTACTTCCTCCCACTAACTTTTGGTGAATTTTTTTGCTTCAGAAACCACTCCCAAATCATATCGGTTAAAAAAAATTAGAAATTTTGCTGGGAAAAATTGGTGATATAGGAAATTGTTTGAAGATGTAGGATATATCTTCAGAAGAAAAATACGAAGAGTCGACTCAAATGTATCTCCTTAAGACTTATTTGCCCCGCTACGGTGCTTATGGACTTTTGGCAATCGTCTCGTAGGATAAACTTAGATAACTAAGGAGCACTGCACTCCAATATTTGAGTATGTTGAACCTTATAACTTATATAACACACGGAGGGAGGGAGGGTATATCTCTTACGACCCTTCTAAGTGTATTAAACCTCTTCATCAATAAGCCAAAAATGAAGGAAAGGCAGGTATACACTTGATGATATAACCATTCATGATAAACCAAGAGAAGTTCGTTAGAATTCTGAAAAGTTGCAATTTTTCAGTACTGACTGGTGACTCTGATCGAGACACAATCAGGAAAACTCCCTGCACCTCCGCGGTTGGACTACTTACCTACCAGGGATGACTGCGGTCAACCTTGCTGGAAGCACAGACACAGTTTTGTGCTTGCATTTCTCATTACAACATGGACTTCAACATACTTTTGACTCGTTTATTGCAAACTTTAGTCGAGTGGAACAAACACCCACGTCGTTTTAAGTAGTTCTAATGATTTATCTATCAATCAACATTCAACACACCATGTGCCTTCTTTCACCTCATGGTAAGTGTTAGTGAATAACACCTTAGTGACATCCATTCTCAAATGAAGATATACATACTCACAAAACTTGTTTCCGACTTGTGGCGCCAACATGATTAACCAATCGGGTAACTTAAAAGCTTACTTGTATAACTAAAATTCTAAACAAAATTATATCAACAAAGTTTCAGTATTAAAGTGCTTGATGTTGGGAGTGACACAGATTAATTAGCAGGGTTGTTTGTGTGGCATTCTGTGTTTTGAATCTGGACTGTTGTATATGGTTGTGAATATGCTCTTTACTTGAGTGGACTCGTGATGAATATCAGTTGATTGCTTTATCAGCTAAAATGAATGAATAAATCCGTTTTTGATGTTCAGAAACAATGACGAGAATGGAACAGGCAGATGAACTGTGTGTTCAAGTGTCATGAATTTGTGAAATTTGTTTAACCATAGCTTGCTTTCAGATACTTACTGAAGAATGATGGCCTCTTTCTTGGGAGTTCTTCAGCCATGAACTGTGTTGGAGCTGTCAAAGTGGCACGAGCATTGGGCCCTGGTCACACTATAGTGACAATTTTGTGTGACAGCGGGATGAGGCACTTGAGCAAGTTCTATAATGCTGAATATTTGTCCCAGCACGGTTTAACACCTAAGGCGACTTCTTTGGAGTTTCTAAATTAGTGCAGATGAGCATTGCAGTTTACTGTACTCCCATGTGTCTGATGATCTATATAGCCTCTTCTAAGGTATGGAAATATATACTACGACAAAGCTGGATATGACAATTATTTTCATCCTCTGACCCTACTGTGAAGCAGTGGTAGTTATTGATCCATTATGCCAGATTGAGGAAGGGAATCAGTATTAGGCTCACTGGAGTCCAGAAAAGTTTGGCTTCGAGCCTTCGGCACAGTGAGTTTCATGTTGATTTTAGAAGAAGTGTGTGTGCTGAACATATATCGTCGTGTTATACAGGGATGAATGTGAATGAAGAAATGCATTCCTACTGCATCCCTGGACTGACTCAGATTAGATTGCCTTGACATGACATGACTTTGTGCAAATTGGAGGGACTAAAGGAATTGTAATTTTATTTTTTTAGGCCTGTTTCAATATAAAGTTCAGTTTCTATGTTTGTTTGTCAAATTCAAATTATTCTTTTGCATATTTTTCCTTATAATTTGTAGAGCCAATATTACAATTTTGCATATTTTCCTCATAATTCCAACTCTGACTATATATTCTTCCAATTTGTGATGAAGTACTCGAATGACATTGTGGCTGTTGTTTTGAACAAGAACTAAGAATTAGTACTCGAATAACAAGGGAACTATCATTCAAGACAAAAGGCATCCATTTGTAAATAATTTTGATTATGCTTTTGGCTTACTGCCTCAGTAAGCATCAACTTATGTTAACTTTATACAGTACCGAAAAATGTCAATTCGCTGAACTTATGAGATTTAGATACCGTATTTTACGAGATTTTATCATTGTATATATTTTATTTTCTTTTAAATTTGTATCTTCCACAAATCAAATTAAGAAAAATCGAGATGGTATTAAGTAAATCTCCTCTTGCATACTTATTTTCATTTAAACAAGGATCTTTCACATGAAATCAAGAAATTTTGAGATGGTATTAAGTTTTACCATATATTGGAAATCTTACATGTAATAGTTATCTATTACCCTGCATAGTCAAGCTAACAATATGAAGAACGTCCTAATGCATGAGATTTTACATAGAGTGGCAATATTTTGTATTTGGTGTCTTTCCCCTTTGAATTGAATGTCTGAGAAGAGAACTCGAGGACTGAGAGCTAAGCATGGTATGGTGTTCCTAGTCAGGATGATGCGACTTGCGACCGTATGTGCACACAAAGCGGTTGCGGAAAAGGAGGCCATTGCAAAGTTTTCCAACATCCTCCTCTGAATCATTTTTGTCACTGCAATTGTTGATATCGTACCTCATATTTTCAGTTTTCGGATGCAATTTTATGGAAATTTATTAACGCACCATCGTAATTTTTGTTTCGGCAATTGATTTTAATAATATGATGTGACTGCTCGAATTAACAAAATAAATTTCAACGTTAATTATTATGTTGTATTTCTTTTTATTTGATTTGTGTCGATCTTTAATTGTGTTACCAGAAATTTTGACCCCAAAATAATTAGAAGATACGGATTTAGGTACGGTTGGAGTTTAGGCTTCTTACTTCCCTCGCCAAGTTTACAAAAATATATAAGTAGAGCCAATGTTACACCTTGGAGACAGACAGCATCATCATTTCAACATGGGCACTTTTATTATTTGAACAGAAAAAAATTTATTAGCAGCAACATCATCTCAATATGTCCGCTTTTACACTGTGCCGGTTATCAGATTAGGTTCGTAGTGCGTAGTGTACCCGTACTGGTTAGGGTACGTAGTCGTATGCATCAAGAAGGTAGAGGTTCAAAACATAAGCAACTAATGTATCAGGGAAACTTGATAAAGATGGAGTTGGAATCTCCAGCTGACCTCTGTGGCGAGTATAAGCCATACAAAGTCAAATTCATCGGAAAGCTGTAATTGTTTGAGCACAGAGAAAACAGAACACTCTCTGAAGTTTGAAGACCTAAAAGTATGCCATACGGTCTTGTTCAAGTCCAATATGATCTCAGACTGAACATACAATAGGTGTGGGTCTAAAGTAATTTCACTCATGACTCTTGAGAGAGCACAAGTAAATAAGCTGCAACTCGAGCATTAGCATACTTATGAACCATGGCCTATCTGTTGTGTCGGAGTACTGGAGTAGTAGCATTAGCATACTAATGCACTAAGTATGTAAACCCATTCTTGCGATAAATCAAAAAGAAAATTCGCATCTTGCGGATACCAACCATCATTATGCACCTCTGACCTGGCTGAATGCATCACAGTAATTAGCAAGGCAAAATTTTAACAGACTGGAACTAGCAAAACGAAAGGAAAAAGAACTCAGTAAGTCAATGGTGAAAATAAAAATTGCTACACATGTTTCATCAACTACTTTCTTGGGGTGGCTTCATGACATTATCAAATGATCAAGCAGAGAAGATTTGTAGGGTTGGTACACAAGACCATTCAGATTCACGGTGCATTCAGGTAAAAACACTTTAAAGTAGAGAGGGCACATCAAAATCAAAATCTTACTGTACAGAGATCTAATGTAGGGGTCTCTTCTCAAACTCCGACTCATGACAATGAGGATCAAGCCAATCCCTAGGAGAACTCTTTGATACAACGTCAGTCATCTTTCCAGCACCCACGAGGTCCTTCAAGTTGTCAATCTTATTCTCATGTCCAGTTTCAATATGTCGCTTATCAGCTTCCTTGAGTTTATGCTTAAATTTATGTTTGCGCTTTGTTACATTCTGCTCTTGCTGTTTTGCTTCAGATGGAGGTGCTCCGTGAGGTCCAAAGTATATGTGCTCTTCATCTCTAACCTGCCAAATAGATTATTGACATCCGATTCAACTATGTCAAAATAAGTTTAAAGGAATTCCATAGTTGAAGAGACCCAGCAAAACATGAAGCTTATTGAAATCACTGTCAAACCTAACAATGGTAGTTACCACTCTGCATCCCGATACACCATATGCAAAGCACATATACAAGACGATTAATACCTGACCACTGGACAGCTGAGAGTCTTCCACTTCTCTGGTTTTCGTTTTACAAGGGTCTTCAATTTCCAAACTTGGAATTACAAACCCATCCGTGTCTTGCAAACAAATAAAATCATTCAGATTATCAATCACTCAATCCGCAAATAGGTAGTATAAACTCAATATGACAGCCAACAGAGCACTATAAATGAATTTCATTACTGAATCTATTAGGTGGGTAATCCAAAAAAAAGAACTCTACTATGGACTTATGATGAAGTGCCATTTAACGCCCCGTCCAGTTCAGACAGCTAATGATTCATATAATGTATTTGCGACATATCGTGGTAAATAGCTTACATGCTTACCAGAACAAAATAATGGCTATCAGTATTAATACACACAACCAAAGTTACGGGGCTATCATCATGTCAGTGAACTGGATAATAATGGGGACTTGTATTCATAACGAATATTGAAGACATTGATTAGGTGTGCCCAGTCATCACCGAGAGAACATTTGGGAACATTTATAATTAGCATCTTCAGAAATGCTGCCACATTATATGATCACACGGGAATTAATTGGAGGTAACAAACAGCTATATA
>JAYMSP010001129.1:0-35839 GCA_036897095.1 Plantago elongata
TACAGATGATTCAAAAAGATCCATATGTAAAAGTTGCAGTGGTCTAACACAAGAATGTCTGGTTTTGGACTTGAAAGAGTTTTGGATTGTTTTCCGAAAGTAGAGCAGAGATCGTCCTTTATGAATGTTGTTTTAGGTAGTCCAACCACTAACTCTTTCTTGGCAAGCTTGTTCAGCGTGTTGAAATTTAAGTGACTCATTCTTTTGTGCCATAACCAGTGTTCTTCAGTGTGACCTGATTGACTCACCATGGGACATTATTCAGTTGTGGCAGATGTCCAATCAGCGACATAGACTTCCTTTCCGCCTAACAACCAAGACTGTCTACTTTGACTCATTGTCAATTAATTTGCAGAATTTCGATTTAATTTCACCAAATATCCTCTATATGCAAACTGGCTCATGCTAAAAAGATTATATTTCAAACCTTTAACATGTAATACGTCAGAGATCATAAGGGACCCCAATTTGACGTTGCCAAATCCATGGAAGAATTTAATTCTCCTCCAGCAAACCTGATGTTAGGTCCAGTATCACAAGCCTTATAATCAACCAAGTTTGCTTTGTCTCCTGTCATGTGCTTCCCGCATCCACTATCAAATAGCCATTGAGCCTTGTCCATGACGCGTTCTGCACAAAACAGGAACCAGGTAGGTTCTTGCTTCAGAAACATAACCACTAAGACTAAACACTCTTTTTGTGGGAATCCATCTCTTAATGAATTTCTAGGAGAAGGTTTTTGTCTTCTTGAAACATAAGAAGGGATCTATGAATCATTAGACTTTAAATCGATCTTCCTTCTTGGAGTGTTCCTTGTTGTTCCTCGTGGTGGCTTCAAAGACTTGTCAGCTTTCTGAGTGTGCTTTTCAGCAAGCTTAGCTTTTCTAACCAAGTTCCTTCTATCCCTGGCATTCAGATTTTTAGTGGCTTGGGATTGCTTCCACTTCTGATAGTTGCTATAAGCAACCATGACTTTCCACCATCGCTCTTGTCCTTCTTTATATTGTTGCATTAGGACCTTTCCGATGCTGGGATAGCCAATGCCTTTTCGAGCACCACTGGCTTTCTAAACACAAGGTTCATCAGCCTCACTAGTTTATGCGTCCTTTCTATATCCGTAGAATGGCATAGTAGGAAATACACCCAAACCGGCCATGCTTCCCTTCCTAGTGATACAACATTGTGGATGATCACATGTCAATAAATCATGTTTCTTCTCAGAAACCTTGTCCACAATCTTCTTTGGGACCGGTTGTTCCTTCAAAGGTTTAGTTGCGACAGCATTTCCTTTGTCAAGAGTCTTCGCTTTTTAACCAATGCTATAGACTTCTTTGGAACCTTTCTGTTGACTTTTTACAAAGGTCAACCTTTCATCACTCTTTTTCAGAGGGGTAGAAATACTTGGTTGAGCTTCAAGTCCAAGTCCTCCTTTCTCATAAGGATCTCTCATATATGATTGAACCTCCGTGAGAGTGTCACTATCTTTGACAAATGATTTGAAAGATACTTCTTTCTTCTGAGATCTTCGTTTTCAGAAAGAAGTTTCTTCAACTTCTCATTTAGTTTATCCAACGCTAATTTACGAGAATTTTCATTCTCCGATATTTGAGATTTCAGAGAGGCTATTTCAGCGTCCTTATTCTTAGATACCTTGGTCAAGTTAGAAATTTCTTTTTCAAGAATTTCTTTACTTTCTTCTAGAACTTTGGTCTTTGATCCAAAAGCCAAAAGTTCTTTCTCATATTGATCAAGTTCACTCTTGACCAACTCCAAATCTCAATGCCACCATCATCACTTTCATAATATAATAATTGTGATGTATTAGTTACCTCATCAGCCATAAGACATTCTTCAATTTTGGAGATGTCTGGACCTAATATCTCATCAATTCCGCACAAGTCGTTCTTCTTTAGGCTAAAGTCGATAACATCATGAGTTATCCCGCACAATTCTGGTGATGGTAATGTTGAGTCATCTGAATCTTTACTTTCTGATTCTGACTCAATATCCAGAGCATCAAGTTGAATTTGGATATTCTTTCTCTTTTCAGTGAGCAATGCCCTCTGAGTTCTCTTGAATGTTCTTCTCTCCTTTTTGTCACCCGTCCTAAGCTTTTTAAAAGCAGGACAATCACGTTTGAAGTGACCGGGTTTCTGACAAAAGAAGCAGATATCATTCTCAACTTCATCAACTTCAGTACTAACAACTTTCTGAGCATGGTTGTTCAGAGAGTTGTTCATTTGAATGTTCTTGTATTGATGATAATTTGGGCCGAGATGCTTCTTCAGCTTCTCTTTTGCTTTTCTCATTTCTATTTCTTGAGTAACACATTTCTTCATATATCTTACTGCAAGAGCATTTTCTTTAGACACTACGTTGGTATCCTTCTTTTCAGAAGTACCTTGGGTAACTAGAGCAACAATCTGCAACTTTTCAGCTGCAACCAAACCACGTGGGTTGTCTCATAGTTTACAGTGGCTAAATGTGAAAAGAGTTTCATTGGAGTGATTTGGGGCATTCCTAGATTGGAATAGAAGTATTGCGTATGCTCCCAATTTTGATTCAAACTTCTGATAATTGTTTTCACTTTCTCAGAATTTGAGTATCTGTCACTTTCTCCAAGTGCAACCATATCACTCATGAGAGTTGTAAATCGAAAATCAAGTTCTTCTAATGTTTCAGAGGGACCCTGTTTGAAATTATGAAATTTTAGCTTCAAAACTTTGAACTTGTTTTCCTTTGTTTTCTCAGTACCGGCACAGATATCTTCTATCAGTTTCTAGGCTACTTTTGCCGTCTTTGCACACCACAGTTTACACTGTATATGCTCAGGTGATGATCGAATGATGATATTACGAGCTTGACCATCCAACCTGTGTCTCTTGGAATCTTCCGATGTCAAGAGTTCACGAAGTTTATCTTCGTACTCAATTTGTTTTCTCAGCTTCTAAGTGTTGATATTTATAGATGAATTTGAGAGTCGTTCGAATAATATCCGTTGGAGCTTCGCATAATTCAACCCGTTGATATCTTGAAATTAGTACTCAGAAGTCACTATCTTGTTTTCCAGAGAGGGCTTGTTGGAATCGACTTTTTCAGTCGGTGTAATTAATACACTGTACTATTTTTGTCATGTAGTCTCAATGGACACATGTGCTCTTCAGAAAGCTAGCATGCTCCTTGACTCAGAATGACATATCTTTAGAGAGGTGTAAGGTGTAAATGCACTATACGAAGGCTTTCTGAACATATCATTTCAGAGGAGACTAATCCATTGTGTCTTCATTAAACTCGCGCAATCTTCAAATCTTCGATTAAACTCCGTTGCTAGGATCCTTCTTCATGGCCATCTTCGAAACATAAAAATTACATTCAGAGACCTAAACAATCCTATACAAGTTTAACTAGACTAACATACTAAGTGATTTCATGTTTACAATGTTCAAGTGAACCGAGAGTACTAGTCACCTTTATGTGCTAAAGATAAGCTACATGATGATTGATCAAAAACACTAAAATATATTCCTAACACTATCTCTCTCCACCATAAGCGTCATATAACTATTGATCCAGCTTGTAGCCAATGCAATGGATCGAAGACACACTTTTTGCGCGAGTTATATGTTAGGAATAGTCTTCTATCGTGATATAGTTGTAACCATAAGTGAATTTGGAAAGAATAGATGCGTACTCAGGACCTGGACATATGTAACATCCCGGATGAAACTTGGTTCAAGGAAAATCTCCCATACAACTTGATTTCGAAGCTGAATATGGAGATATGATGGCCTGCAGTACTCACGGTGATTTGTTGAATATTGTGAAAGTTGAGAAATGCAAAGGTATTCAGAGGAAATCTGAAAACAATCCAATACATTCTTTTCTTGATTAAACAACAAGGTTGTGGCTTAGGTTTTGACTTGAATTTTGAAACCAAAGAGTAAGTGAGTAACCTACTCAGATCATTGCGATGGGCAAAGCCACCAAACGGTTGGATTAAGCTATATATTGATGGATGTTGTCTTCCCTAAGAGAATAGTGGCGACATTGGTTGTGTTCTATGAGATGCAATTGGACAGTGGGTTTTGTAATTCGTTGAAAGAATAATCCAGCCTATTGTCAATGAAACATAATTAGATAGCCTCCTGAAAGAACTGGAGATTGCGTACAAACGCCGCATCCCAAAACTCCAAGTCGAAACGGATTCTCTTTGAGTGGACTTTTTAAGTTTCTAATCCTCCGACAGGCTGAAAGATAAAGTACAACAATGCAAGCTCCTGATTTGAAATTTCTATGATATCGAAATGAAGAAAGTGGGTCGGAAAGCTAATGCTATGATGATCACTACAATTATGAAGGGGATGAAAAACTATGACTTTCCCCTTCGACTTTTATAATCTCGATTTTGAGCACGAATAACTAATATTAAATTAAATAAAATTCTTTACTTCAAAAAAAGAAAAAAGTATGATTGGGTGATTGATCTTCTTAATGCACAACAAAGCCTCATTTTCTATTATTTCTCTAAGTGTAACGAATTTTTTTTAATAATGTATAAATTTATGTTGGACGAATATTAAATTTTTAAGGTTTTATGATTCAAAGAAAATAATATATTATACTTCCTCCGTTCCATTAGAAGTGAAAGAATTTTTCGTTTTGGACGTCTCATAAAAGTAAAATAACTTTTTATTTATGAAAATAATCTCATAATTCAACTCATTTTTAACACCCATTATTAGTCACTTTTACATGTTAAATTCATTCTTAACCACTTACTATATATATATATTTTTAAGAATATATAAAATTAAATTATTTAATTATTAATGGTACGTGCTAGCGATGCGCAATGGACGGATACTGATCAATCCGCATCCGTTTGAGCGGATATCCGTTTGACCGGATATCCGGTCAAATGGATGGAAAAATAGTCCATCCGTTATCCAATCAATTCCGAGCAGATTGGATGTGGATAAATCCGTCGGATAACGGATAAATCCAGCGGATATCCGTATCCAGTAAATTTAAAGAAAAAGAAAAGAAAAATAGGCAAATAAAAAGGGAAGAAAGAAGAAGAAAGAATAAACGCCTACTCCAACTCACTCTTCTTCTTCATCCGCCGCCCACCTTGCCTACGTCGGACCACTGCTCCGTCGCGCAATTTCATCGGATTCGGTCGACCACCGAGCGCCACCGCCTCCTTTAGCTCAACCACTACTCTGCTCGTCCACTCCTTCACCTACACACAGTGATGATAAGAAGTGACGGTAAATCGAACTGAGTCAACTGACGACGGCGGGCGAATGGAGCGACGATGAAAGGACTTTCTGAATTCTGACGATGGAGAAGAAGACGGCGCCACGGCGGTGTGAAACTGTGGAAGAGTAGACGAATGGAGAAGAAACGGCGGAGAAGAAGACGGGACGGAGGAGAAGAAACGGAATGGAGCAGAAGACGGGACGGTGGAAGAGAAACGAAGAAGACGGGACGGTGCAAGAGAAAGACGAATGGCGAAATGGAGAAGAAACGGCTGGCGGCTCCTAATACTTAGGAGTAGAGAATTAGGGTAAAATATAAAATAACAATAACCCCTGATTTAATGGATAAATGTATCTCCGTGGATATCCGACGAATTTATCCGTTCAAAACGGATGAAGGAAAATCTCATCCGCGATCCGTTCCGATCCGGTCCGTTTTAACGGATTAACGGACCGAATTTGCGGAAATGAGCAGCAGTGCCATATATATTGAGTTGATACTACTAGTTAGCGAAGTCAAATTCAGTTTCCTGTTTTCCACGTTGCCAAATTTTCAACCAACAACTTCCCCAACTATCAATTCAATTCGATTCAATCAAAAACCCAAAAACCCATTTCAAGATTCACCAAATCTTGAACATGGACCATCAAGATGAAGAAACCCCATTACAAGAAAATCGCCTACCTAAACAAAATGCGCACAAAAATAGAGTCTTGAATTTGCTTCTTGGCCCTTCTCAGTGGCTCAACAAGCTCAGTGATCAGCTGCACTGGAGCTTTGTTTTGGGTGTTGTTATTGTGTACGGGATCAACCAGGGTCTTAGCATGGGTCTGAGCAAGCTCAGCACGCAGTACTACATGAAGGATGAGCAGAAATTGCAGCCTTCTGAAGCTCAATTTTACTTTGCTCTCATTCAGCTTCCTTGGATTGTTAAGCCCCTTTGGGGTTTGTTGACTGATACTGTCCCTATTGCTGGCCTCAGAAGGAGACCTTATTTTGTACTTGCCGGTCAGCCATTTTCAGCTTATGTTGCATTATGTTTAGTCTTGATTTCAGTTTTCATGTATTATACTGTGAAAGAAGACCATAATGGGGATTTATGAATGATGTATTCTTTATACGGATATGTTTCTGCTTCACAAGTTATCTAGACATGTACTGGCAGCATATTATTTTGAATGCATATATGATAGAACTAGTAGAGTTTTTCGATTATTTTATTGAGATTGAAATAGACATGCTCTCAGGGCAGGTCTATCCGGTTCAATGATTAAGTTGTAGCATCATGGCTCACAATAGCTCACATCACTTGGAAATGAGCTTAAGAGAAGTTGAAAGAATTTTTGTCGACTCGTGGCTTAATCACGACCACAAGGTCTACTAGTATTTTCCGTCTCGGGGATGTGAAGTTAAAAACATATGCGCATGCAGTGTATCATGTTTCTTGTTCATGTATTTGTTTGAAATTTTATTGCACTAGATGCGGTTTAGAGCTTCAAGAATTCTTTTTTCTATTGAATACTTACACTCATATGTTTAGTATGTCAATGCCACATGGTGAAATAGACCAATAGGAAGTAAATGTGGATGAAGTAACAGTGTTGACTCATTTCCTAATGATTTCAGGTCTTATTGGTGCAACATCCATGATTATCCTGTCGTTGCAAAAGAACTTGTATCTTGGAGTTGCAATGCTACTCTTAATTGCTGGTAGTGCTGGTGCAGCCATAGCAGACGTCACTATTGATGCTTGTGTGACCGAGAACAGCATTAGTCATCCTAATCTTGCTGGAGATATGCAGAGTTTATGTGGCTTTAGCTCTTCTGTGGGACAACTAATTGGCTACGGAATTAGTGGTTTTCTTGTTCATCATATTGGATCAATGGTTACCACTAACACAACCTGCATCTCTTTTACTTTTACTAGGTCTTATTTAGCTTCACTTTAGTTATAAATAAAGCATGCTGGAGCATTCTTGACGAATGTAGCTTGAAATCTTCAATTTGAAGCTTTCTCTCCTATTATCCCTTATTCTTGATGGACTTACCTATTAGCTGTGTATAATGTATGTTGTTTTGTTTGTTTGTAGATGACGTCTTCCCTCTATGACATTATTTTAACATGTTTTTTACACGACAAACGATTTTTCTTAATCCTTAAAGTGACATTCTTCCCTTACTTGTTACAGGGTGTGTTTGGACTTCTTAGTCTTCCAGCTGCACTGGTAATCTTGGTGGGTATGATGATTCAAGAACCTTTTATACGTAACTTCTCATATAAGCGAGTAAGTAACTATTTGAATCACATTGATGATATACCTTTTTCAGGAACACGTTGATATATTCATCATTAATCTTTATATGTTGACATACTCGAATGCATGGGCCATTGCTCAAATTTGACCTTTAGATGATTTGGTCTTATGTTCTTATGGAGCTGACCTTGAATACGATTATGCAAATAGGTGAGTCAAAAGATTCAGGATGCTGGTCATTCTATGTGGATAGCTCTGAAATGTTCGGTTGTTTGGAGGCCATGTTTGTACATGTATCTATCCCTTGCAGTTAGTTTGCACATACACGAGGGTATGTTTTATTGGGCTACGGATGCAAAAACGGGCCCACATTTCTCTCAGGTATTTACTTTTTTCACTAACTGTGTCGAACCATAGTTTCTGGTGGTTTCAAAAGAATTTAAACTGAATTGCTTGAAAACGTCTTTGTTTCACCAAGATTAGTACATACTCTGAAACCTCAAAGCATGAATAGTTCAGATTTCAGAATACATTTTCTGCTGATCGATTTGTTTTTCTTTTTCTTGGTTAATATATTGATAAAGTGAGACACATCATAACTATTTTGGTTAGAGGTCCATTGTTATACCAAGAAGGTTTTCTCATTAAGGCACTTGGAGTCTTGGACTAACATGAAAAATAGTAGACGTACAGGTGCCATGTGATGTTAGAGCACTAGTTGTTGGAAACTCAAAATTTGGCTCTGTCGATTTGTGATAATCCTTTATTTTTGTCAAAATGTGAGGTTACCTATTTACTTCATAAATTTTGGTAAGGTCTCACCCACTAAACTACTAAAACATGTTTTGCCTATATCATATTTACTATTTACACAATCATTCACTCCGGTGCAACTTTATTGAATTTAAGGAATTCTTGTAACATTGAATTAAAAGTAATTTCAAGAAATTATAAAATAATTTTAGGAAATCAAACAAACTTATTGACGATTAATGGTAAATATAAAAATTACAAAGATGAAGAAAATATTGTTTATAAATTTCTTTGAAAATTCGTAAACAAGTTATTATAATTTTATTGTTATTCAAAATATGCACGTGTCACGGTAGCAACCCAAACTTTCTTTACTTGTTGTACTTTTAGCCCGCACATGTACTCATTAACAAAATCACTTATTTACAGAGAGTTCATTAGTAATTTGTCGGAAATTTTCTTCTTCTTATCTATGTGTGCAACAAAAGCACAAACTGCAGGGTATGTGTGTACGTGTTGGTTTCGTGTAGTCGTGTGTATGTGTGCACCTCATGCTTTCTGAATTACACGGATGTACCTTGTGGTCTTTAAAACTATGCACACTTAATCCAATTAGTTCAAACTAACAGTGTCTAAGCTACAACTCTCCATATGTGCAACGGGGTTTGCTTCTCTAGCTATATACAAGTCTTTAAAAAATCACAATAATTTTAAAACTAATAAAATGTTATAATTCTCATAATAGAATGACAAGAATATAGAAACACTTAAAAATATAAGAAAGATTAAAACTACTTTATTCACTATTTGTCATACTTTATTCACTATCTTTCATACTTAATCACCATTCTCCTACTTTATTCACTTTTCGTTTAAAAGAATGTGAATATGTAAGAGTTATCAAAATTTTGAAAATATAAGGCTTTTCTATTTTTCAGAATATAGTTGGAACTTATAAATTATTTTATTAAATTTTAGTTTGCATTTTTGTAACTCTAATCTAATTTCAGATAAAAAATAAGAATTAGCAGGTTGTTCTAACTCCTATATAGGGTACATTCATGCGTTTACCCATATTTTATCCTAAAATTAGTATAAAATCACTAGATAAGTATTCTACAACTAGTGCTCTTAACATAGGGTATATTCATGCATTTTATCTACATCTTATCCTAAAATTAATATAAAATCACTAAATAAGAATTCTACAACTACTGCTCTTATGTATATAACATGGGGTTCATGCAGTTTTGGAGAAAAGTTTGGAAATAAAATAAATCTTAACCAAAAATCTAGACATGCCTGCAACTGTCTGCAAGTAATACTAGTTATAAACTTTGAGCAAATATAATAGCAACTAGTATAATATTTATTTATGCAGGAAGTTATCGGGTCTATATCAGCTGTTGGTGCTATAGGCTCCCTATTAGGAGTTCTTTTGTATCAAAATGCTTTTAGAAGTCAACCATTCCGCCGTGTACTTTTCTGGGCACAGTTTCTCTATGGTGCTTCGGGACTGCTGGATCTGATACTGGTCTTGCGCATAAACTTGAGATTTGGCATACCTGATTATTTAGTGGTCGTGATTGATGCAATTGTATCTCACATGATAGGGCGTCTGAAATGGATGCCTCTTCTTGTACTCAGTTCAAAGCTTTGTCCTGCTGGGATAGAAGGGACATTCTTTGCTTTGCTTATGTCAATTGACCATGTAGGTTCATTCACTGCTTCTTGGGCTGGAGGGTTATTGCTCCATGTCTTGAATGTGACAAGGACTACATTTGATAATCTCTGGTTGGCAATTCTGATAAGGAGCTTTTTCCGAGTTCTTCCAATTGGGATCCTGTTTTTGGTTCCTAGTTCAGATCCTAATGTTGCTATACTCCCAAGTGAGATGTTGAGAACCAAGAAAAGTGAGGATACGTTGGAACCACATAATGTTGAAATGGCCTCGATTCTTAATAGTATCGAACATACTTCTCCTGAATCATGAAAGCAAGTAGCAAGCCATGAATACGTGAGCTGATACTGACAGAGCTGTTGCTCGTTTGTTATTTTCCCAGATTCAGAAGAAAACGGTGCAATATTTTTCTTGCTGAGGTAGATCATGTGAGGTTAGACTTGGTAGTATCACTGGATGGTGGCACGAAATGTGCGATTCTGTAGAATTCTTGTGTAAAACATGCGTAGGTTAGAAACTCATAAAACTCAGAGCGAATGTTGTGTACGTGTTAGAATCCAGAAATACATGTGAGATACCTTAATTTCTGGGAAAACTCTCATGATGTTAACATCAATGTATGTAGGTATGTACTCTAATGTTTCATACTATTCTGTAGCCTACTTGGCTACTTGTGGAAAAAAAAATCAGCAACTGCTTTAAAGATTCCACTTCTTTAAACTTCCTGCTGTAAACAATGAATTCTAAAGGATCATGTAACATCAGTTTCTCACTACAGAACAAACATAGAATTCTTCAATATTGTGTAACATCAGTTTTGCACTGCAAAACAGAATTCCCTTTTGTCATTTCATTTGTATGCATGTGATGTACTGCTAAGATAATTTTATCTCAACTTTGTCCATTTCCATAAGGCTTCTGTGGTTTAGAAAGCAGTAGGGTAGATTTTACATTAAGTAATGTAACTTGTTTCTAGGCTCCACCCACAACAATGATAGATGTGCAATTCTGACAAAACTTGTTCGCGAGCTGCTCACAAACGGCTTGAGGTACGAGTCACAGGTGTAACAAAATACTTTTGCATGAAAACTTGAGTTCAAACAATCACACCTGGAATTTCTTTTTAAGATGGAGATTATGTTACAGTTGGATAACATGAAGAAAACTAACACAACAAGTCTTTAAGTTCTATACCACCCCAATACACACAGTGCAATTTTGTACATAGAACAAAATCTAAGACAGCAACCCTTTTCAGTCCTGTTCACCAACATAATTTGTTTATCTTCAAAGTTAAAGCTAAAGTGTACCACTTGAAGATGTTTATTGTTTGAAACTGTATATCAACTGAAACTACACATCTCCTTGGCAAATCCCAACCTCATCTGCTTAACATCATACACAACTCTTGTGTTCCTCTGCTGATAATTCCCAATAATCCCAACCTCATCCTCATATGAAAGGCTAGCAAGAGCCAAACACACCTGTGACGCGTCCTTCTTCACGAAATAAAACATTCCGGAAACATGCACAACCATCTCAGCATTCCACTCAAACTGCATCTTAAGTATTGGAATGTCTACTTCTTCATAAGCTGACAGATTAAAACAAGTTTCCAGGATTGAGAAACTCGGTGCAGCTGGATAGCCCACAAACTGTTTCAAGAACTCGGATTTAACTGTGTTATAAATAGAAGGAGGAAGTCTTGTTATAACAGTGCCAGAATCAATAAGAATCCCATTTTTTCCAAAACTTGGAGACTGCAAATTAACCCCACCAACGCTCATTCCAGTCAGGTTGAGTACATAAAAGCTGCTCAACTCCGGATTTGGGATTAATCTCGTGTAAGAAATCACAGTTGTGTTCTTGTAAACGGTCGAATCACCTCCAAAAACCAGTGAACCAGAAGTAGAAGCATCAGTATCAGGCAAGCAATAAGAGAAAACTCCACCAAACTGCTCAGAAGTTTGTGAAACCAACGAAAGATCGCTCCTTCCTAATCCCATTAAACCCGAAGCACCACCAAACAAGCCCTTATTGTTCCTGCCACACCCAAAAACAAAATTTTCAACTGAACTAGTTCCAAGAACCAGTTCCTCTTTCCCCAGCTCACCTCTGGTATATGATCCATCACCATATGTAACAAAATAGTTACATGTGCTACTACTGCAGGAGCCATAGTTGCCCGTGGCTGATTGCAAACTGCTGCAGGCTTGTGAGATACACTGAATGGACTGGTACGACTGCGATGTTACAGGGTCGAATAAAGGCTCATGTTGATTGTAACATAATCTACATGGCTGGCATTGGACCCAAGTAAGATCACTTCCAGTGTCAACTATAACAGTTAAGTTCCGATGGCCTAATGTTACTGTGACAATGTAATTTAGTGTTTGGAGTTTGAGGCCAGGTGTGATGGGAACTTGAGCTTGTGATGAAGATCCTAATTGTGTAGAAACTTTGTGTTTGAATCTGGATTGGATTGATTTGACACGAAAGTTATCGGCTACTATGCGTTTTTGGAGTTTCTGGTTCCAGTCCCTTACCGGTCCAGAGCAGTAGTCTTTGTGCTTCATTTCTAGTATAGTTGCTCCATTCTGTGTTCCTGATACAGCATATATACATTTTCTATAAGAAGAAATGTGAAAGAATAAGTATGTTACGCATAAGTTTAAAGTTTTAGACGAGTGCAGCGTCAGTATAAGTTTAGACTTGTATCCCTTCGTATCACACCATTTTGTCACATAAGATCGACTCTTAAGAGCTAAGACACTATGAAAGTAGACATAATCATTATAATTACCAACAACTGCAACTCCACTACACAAACAGTAAACTAAACAAATACAGAAAGAGTTGAAGATGTTGTCTTAAACAAAGCATGCAATCATAGATGAACCTAAACAAAGACAGATTAGTTAAAGTTGTAAGAGGCAAAAGCTACTGACTTGATTTGTGAGATAAACAGTTTTGTTTGATCCCTTGATGCTCTTCTGCCTCTAGTAATTGGAATTTGTTGAGGGAAAGTTGAACCTTTTCTCCATAACCAAACACCTCATGATCATGTGAATAACAACCACTTGCAAAAACCAGAAGAAGAAGAAGAGCTGTGAACCAAGAAAAGGCCATTGGGACAGAAACTTTTCAAGATAATGTGAAGAGTTGAGGAAAGGAGAGAAGAGAAGTGAATTGAGATTCTGTTTATAACAGGAGAAATTGGATTTTGGCATGGAAACAAATTAAGGGGTTGGCTGAAATACAGGACCCACAATTTGCATGAGAAATTATTGGGTTTTCACGTGAACATACTTAGGGAATAAAAAATTATAAAATTAGTTTATAACAACGATTATAATCCGTATTTATGAAGGGTTTAAAAGGTATCGACACATACATTATTTACTTAGGGAATAAAAAATTATAAAATTAATTTATAAAAACGATTATAATTCATATTTATAGAGGATTTAAAGGTACCGATACATACATTATTACTAGTACTAATCCGTGGCATCCGGTATAATTTACTTTAATAATTACTAATTGAAAAGGAAAGACAGAATAAATAATCGATAAATAAGGTATTCAAACATATATAAACAGTGTTGGTCATGGTGTTGACGTCTAGATAGGCCTTCTTCATACACTATAAAAAAATTTTAAGTCTTTATTAGTGTTAACTATAAAAAATGTAAACATACGACGTTTCAAAAAGGATACGATCTAGCCTTAACCCGTTCGGGATCCGACGGATTGATAACATATATGTTCCCAATCCCAACAACTCCCGCGGTGGCATGTGGTCGCCCCACCACACTATGCTTCCCTTCTCCTCCTCCATCATCCCCCGTGGAGCAAATAACTGCACCAATGACTCCGGTGCAACAATAATTCTTCTATGAAACTCCGATTCAAAGCAAAATTAGCTCCATATATGGAGTTGTATAACAACTCTGATCGAAGTTGATTGTCTCAAATATAAGGATTATATGCTCGTCTCGTCAACCATCTCAAAATTATTTCATCGCAAGTACATATAATTTTGGAGTTCTTTTGATAGATTTCTGAAAAAAAAAGAAGCAAATGTTGTTCGTATGAGTACGTGTAAGATACTTGAAACTTATTTTAAACTCTGCAACTTTGCAATAAAAAATTCTTACCTTTAATGTAAGTAAAGAAGTAGAATTTGCCTTATTTAACACATACACCAAAATCATTTATGTGGTACCATCATAATATATGAGTAGATTACAATATTTTAACTTATCTAGAAATCAAGCTATCTTATTTAAAAATTAATAATTTAATTAATTAATATATACATATTATCATTAGTGTTTTTTCATTGTAAAAAAATTATTTTTATACATTTAATGAGTGTGTAAGTTATTAAATGAATTACTTTGAACTTGTGATTTACATTAAAATGGGTGGTGATGATTTATAATGAATTGGTTTGTAAATTTGTAATCACAAAACTTCAAAAAAATTCTCATGATCTATCTTTCTCAAAGTTCTAAGCTAGCTAGAAATAAGAAGAAAACTATGACTCTCATATACATATATGTTTTAAATGAGAAAATGTATAATTTAAATGAGAAAATGTAATTTATTTATAAATTAAAAATTAAGTTAGACGTATATATTTTTTAATAGTTAAGTACGATTAAAGTATCCCTTTTGTTCAGGGAAGCTGACGTTCAAGTTTTTTTTCTCTACTCAGCTGGAGGATTAACTACGTCTTCTCAGAAGAAAACCATTCTATTCACAATCTCATATGGAGGGAGAGATAATCCATTTATAATATATAATTGGGTGTTACTTAAATAAAGAAAGAATGAAACATAAATAAAGGGCCATGTTTAATCAAGAACAACTTTTGTTCTATTAAGAGCAATCGTGTTTTATAAGAAAATTTTACTTTGTAATTTCTTAAATTCTTTTTTAAATAAAAGTAACTAAATAACAAATTGTGTTCACAATTGAAGATATATATTTGTTGGTAAAATTTTAAATATGAATATATTGGAATGGTAGAAAGTAAAGTGGGGTATAAAATTTAATTTATCAAAAGAAAAGGCTAAGATTTGAGTGTGACAATAAAAGAGGTAAAATTGAAATTTAGGACGGAACGGCGGAAGTAGTTAGGATAGTTAACTTAATGATGAAAGTTGGTATTACAATGAAAGTGGTTTTCTGTCAATGTTTATGTGTTACACTTTACATACGTTTAAAATTTAAAATGAAAAAGAAACCATGAATCAAGGTAGACATTACAAACTTAAGGACTGGAGTAATGAGAAATAGAGTTTGAATTTTCAAATGATGCAAAGTACATGTCTAATTTATATTCCGATCTCCACAGAAAATCTAAAATGGATTAATGAAAAATCTAAATTTCCGTCCCATTAGAGATATGTTCCGGGACTAAAGAACTCACACTTAGAGCTCATAATACATTCAAAATCTTATTGCACTCGATCGCTTTGATTTATGGGATTCTGATTTCCATGATTATTAGTGGTTGATCGACCAAGATGAGCCCATCGATTTGAATGAGTATGGATTTCAAGTTAGTTTATCGGAAGAGCTATGAATTTAATATGGAATATGACAGAAGGAGCAACTCGTTTTTTATAAAGAGAAAGAGAGAAATTAGACGATTATTATGGAATTAATTTTGCACTACAAGACAAACAGTGCATGAATTGATTTTGATATTTTAATACTAATTTGAATATTTACAAAACTTATGACAATAATTAATGAGTGAAAACAAAAGAATGAATAGTAACTCATTGTTTTTGTGCAGAATTTCAAGCCATATAAGGTGTAGAGTACTTTCAAATCAAATTATTCTCTTTCATTTGGCTTAATTTGTATTTTTTAATTAGATTTATTAATTGGCCTAACAAAAATGTATGTTGTGGTGCCGATTTACACAAATGCGGAGTGTTCACATTAATAGAAGGTTAGTAGTGAAATTGGGAGTTAACGTATTGCAATTAATTCTTACCTTAATTATGTTTGTAATTACTTTAATTTCTCTAACCAAGGAAACACAAATGAATACGACAAATTCCCCCATTCAATCTTTACAAATGTTCCATACAAATTCTTTAGAATAAAAATTTGGGTTTATAACATATATAGATAATAAAAAGAAATTCAATTAATTGCGTTAAAACTTGTGTCGGGGTCCACGACTTTATTGTTTGTGTAATGATAATTATATCCTTCCATGTATACTTTTTTTAACATAATTAAATGTAATGAAATTATACATTGAATTCACATGTATTCGAAATTGAGAATAAAAGCTTTAAGAAAGTTGTACCACATCTAGAGCGATTATGAAAGAACTTGAAGTTTGGCCCTGTGTTTCAAGTCTTTGAAATCTTTGAAGTATCATTATAATGGGTAACGTAGCCTTCGGGATCGGGGTCCGGACGTCAAGAATTAGCCGAACTCCCAAATACATATCTTAAAATGTATAATTATTATAGACATCAAATCTAATTTACAAGTCAAAAGTCATTTCATACATCTAGTAAATCAGCAACGGAATAACTAGCGAAGTGTAGAGTCAGTCTGTCTACCTCATCCTTACTTCGTGCTCTACACCTGGAAAATCATAATTAGAACATGAAGAGCGTAAGTCATATAGACTTAGTGAGGATAATCAAGCATGAGCGTGAATGCAACAAGATAGCAAACCACCACAAGGTGTTCAAGCAATTTTTAAAATGGAAACCATTCACAAGCAAGCAAGCAGGATCATAGCACATAAAAGGTGCTAGATTCACAGTACTGTAACAGTAACTGTCTTGGACTGGACCAAACAGATCAGGTATTGGTCAAATAAACAAGACGGAGTAGTGACCTCGCCGATGTTGCATATGATAGGCACGACCCATCGCAACCCGAATATATAGGACTGTTTGAATAGTCCGAACAAGCAAGCAGGAGCCCAAAAGAATAGAGCTGCTGAACTCTTTATAAAATTTTGTTCCGTCGAACAAGTCGGTTTCCCAAGTTTTCCAAAATAGTGTGGTTGCTTTTGAAATCCATTTTTTTCATGCAATGCATATCATGTGGAATAGCAAGATATAACCAGAAGGGAATAGCAAGATATAACCGGAATGGAATAGCAAGGTATAACCAGAATACATATCAATAGATTACAACACGAATAACCATATAGTTAGTAGTCTTGTCGTTGTTAGTCGGGATGTTGTCGCGTAGTCGTAGTCAGAATCAAGCAAGTAAGCAAGCAAGCGGGAATAAGTACCGGAATAGGAAGACTTTGAAAGATAACAACTTTCCCAGGGCCGGATGCCGAAAACCTGAAATCACTCCCCTTTAAATCGTTCCATGCCAGTTCTCAGCGTACGAAGTTCCTGGACAAGGAACCGACTAATAAGACACAAATATAACATTATAAAACTACCCCTTAAACCCCCACGACTCTAGTCACGCAATAAATTAGCATATAACGATTCAAATCAGTGAGGCATATAAACATGATAATATAGCTACACCAAATAAGACCAACATAGCTTCAACAATAATTAGCTACACCATCTGGGAGAAGACAATCCCCAACAATACAGACAATCCAACCCAAATCAGATAGCAACAAGGATGAGAACAAGACCACACAACCAAATAGACTAAGTCGGGTCACTCAAACAACACAAGTAGTTAACCAAATCCATCATCATCACTATCTTACAATTAAGAATCCAACATAACAACACAACTAGTAAGCCAACAATGAGTCGATCCTAGAATCGACTAAAGACCTCACACAAGTCAGTAAACAAGGCATACAAACTCGGGTATAAGCACAGATATACGAACTCCGACCAACATGTTGGAATTTAACTCAAAGGTACGCGACATAGTCCTCTAGCAATCACACAACAAAGCACAAATTGAATCATAGTAGACAACCAACAACATAAGCTGATTATCATTCTCAAGTCTTCATCTCCAACTCAGCAATAATACTTCAACAATACAACTCAGTCTAATTTAATTCAGTAACAAGTTAACTCAAATAACGACTAACGGATGAATTGATCAACCTAGTACAATTACAACAAGGGCTACAAACCCAATCATACGTGAAGACAAATATACACAACTGAACTGACGGCAAGAAAACGAGTAGAGAAACATACGAAACAAGACCAGATACAAATTTGAGCTTAGCTGCTCGACTAGGAAAACATAAAGAAAAGCAGAGTTGTTTGAACTCACTGCAGTAAACAGAGGAAACCAAACAACAAGCAGCCATACATCAAACAAGATTGACACAACAACACAGACTACACTGATCGGGATTCAAAGAAGGCAAGGCAACAGTCTCAAACCAACATTGACTCAGAAACCAGTCGATACCACCAATCGACTATACAAACCCAGAAAACCAGAGCAACACAGCTATAAAGCTCAAACATCTTGAAGAAAACAGAAACACATACGCAGTCGAAATCACCAAAACCAAAACTCGAATCAGGCAGGTAAACAATACGGAAGTGAGACACAACAATCGAATCCACAGACTGAAAGTCGAATGACACCGGCCACAGTCAGATATCGAAACTCCACAACACACACAACTCATAGTTGAAACCAACATAACAATCCGGAGAGGGAAAGAAAAATAGAGCATGACAAGACACAACAAGACCAATCCAATAATACAACCAGCAAATACCCAGCCCAAGAATTCGAATCCAAATCGAAAAAGGGAAAGGCACCAAGCAGTAAGTGAGGCACCACCTAGTCAGGTGCAAGCAAACGAACGGCCAAAGGATCGACGCGGATGAAAGGCGAGAGAGAGTAGGGGGTCGAAGATGCTGCTTCGAGTTTCAGGGGAAATGGCTGTGACTGAAAGTGAGGCCGAGGAGCCCTATTTATAGGAGCTCCGGCTGACCAAGCTTAATTGGGAAGCTTGGCCGCTTATCCGACTGCCACTGTGGATAATTACTTCCGTTGGAAGCTTGTGGAACTCGACCCAGTAACGGCTTGTGTCACAAGCTTCATTACGCCAAAAGCTTCTAGTTCACGAGTCGAGTTACAGGGAGATAGCGGTTGGCGGTAGCGGCGGTGAGGGTGGCGTGGTGAAGAAGAGTGAAAAACAAATTAGCGGAAGAAATGAATTGAAGAAAGAAAACGGGCGGAAGAAGGAAGAAGACTGAAGAAGAAGAAATGGGCACAAGGGTACAATCGGTATTACGTAGAAATATAAACCTATCACATTCTGGACTCCAAATAACTCGTAAATAAATTTCAATAAATACGAATTCGACACTAGGGACGATATTTGATGCGAAATGAAGTAGAACAAAAAATAATTTTACGAATTTTTATTTATAATTAATAATATAATAATAATATTAACATACCCAAATTTTCATATAATATTAGATGGTAATTTAGTGCTACTCATTCTTCAATTATAATAAATACTGGCAGATACGATCCGGTAATTAGTATCCGAATTTAATCTGCTGTTAAAAGTTAATATGCTAGCAGGCGTAGTGTCAGAGGTCAGGAGTCAGTTCACACTAAATTTAATAATACGAGATTAATAACTGATACGAATTTACTAGAGTTCGGGGCTCTTACATGTAACACCATTTTAAAGAAGAAATTAAGTTGTGGATTGTTTTTAGACTATATATTAATGGTACTGGTCCTTTTCTCTTATATATTTCTGAGCTGAGTTGTAACTGGTTTGGAATTGTTCTTTTTCCGATCATCTTTTATATAAGATTTTATTCCGACAAAATATATGTTTTCGATGTTTCAAATAATATAATACTATATTATATAGTATATAGATAGGTTGATTATAGCATGATACAAATTTATTGCATAATTTTAACAAATTTTCATATCAATTAGTCGCATTTTATTTTGCCAAATATTATGGGAATTCGACTTCAATATGATTAATCCCGACAATACATCATAAAAATGATGTTAGCTGATCATCACGTGACACATGAATGAAGTGTGACATGAATTTCATCTTGTTGAAAATCATCACCCCCTCGTAAAATCTAAAGGAAGTTTCCTCAATGTTATTGTCCCTATTAGTTTGTTAGAATAGTCTAATATTTAGTGGAACAAAATGTTTGATGTTTTATCCACCCCTCACTTTCACATCTTTTTCTTTGCAACATATAACATTACTTAATTTTACTGATACTTGCCCAATGAGTAATACACTCACCGTTTCGAATTAACAATTCCACTTTCTATTTTGAACTGTTTCGAATTAAAAGTCTCATTTTTTTAAATAAAAAATCTATCTCATACTTTATACATTATATCTCATATTTTATTCACTATTTCTCTTATTTTATCCAATCACATTCATACTTTTTATTATATTCTTTTCTATTTTATTATTTTTTTTTTAAAATTTATATTCAGTTCCAAATTGAATGAAGGAGTAGTTTTTAACATTGTAAATTATGAATTTATAACTTTTAACAAAAATAATGAATTAAAAGTTTACACGTGAGTAGGTTAATTGCTAATCCTAAGTACAAGGTAATCCATCTAAATATGATGAGTTTAATCGATTCTGAATTGTAGTTCACTTTGAAGTAATTTTAATGTTCTTTGAATTGTTTACCGATTCTGTATAATTCAGGAGTTTCTATAAACGTTTGTGAATTCTTTTTTATCATCTCAATAATATAGAAATTTACAAAAATAAAATAAAAAAGAGATAATTACAAATTAGTGTAAGTTTTAAAAACTTCTTACACTTTAACGATACATTAAAAAATATTCTACAATTTAATGATAAATTTTCTACAAATTAGTGATTTTATTAATATTCCATAAATTTAAATTTACAAAAATGATTGATAAAAGCAAATCCCATATTTATAGGAAACCAAATCAAAACACGTTTACATACTAGTTGAAACAAATTAAACAAACATCATCCAATTGATACAAGTATAATCATCACATCATTAACCTTCTAAATTCCTACATCTTTCATTATTAAATTTTCTAATAATATGATACTTGTTTTGTCATGATTATATTATATGATGCTTATAATTTAATATTAAATGATGCATATAATAATAATATGATGTTTGTATTTTATGATAGTTGTACTATAATATTTAATGATATTTGTAGTATTAATACGATGCATGTTTCATATTGGATGATGCTTGTAAGATAATGCTAAATGATGCTTATTTCATATTGAATGATGCTTGTAATATAATGATAAATGATATTTGTTAATACGATGCTTGTTTCATATTGGATGGTGTTTGTCATATAATGTTAAATGATGTTTGCAATTTATTTGCTAGATATGATAATAAACGTTAAAACTGAATGATGCTTGATTATTTTGATGATACTTGTCTAATCTTACTCAATTCTAACGTAATGAAATTTGAACAAAATCTAATAGATATTTGTAGATTAATTTGATTATTTAATATTCTATATTTAGAATTTAGTTAGAGAGTATATTTAAAATAAAATTATGAACACTAATTTTATGAAGTTTTAGTGTGGGAAAGATTTAGGGATGCATTAATTTGTAATTCTTCCAATAAAAAAAGTATAAAAAAAGTATAAGAAATTGATGAGTTTAACATTGATTGAATTTCACGGACTAAAGGCACCTATAAGAACTAAAGAAGCTAATGGTTTTTGTGGTTTAACAAAAAGACAAGTAACGTTTTAAAAAAGCATTACAGATTATAAGTCTTGCGCTGAAAATAATACAGAGTAACACTTGAACACATTGCTTCTGCAATCTAAGGTTACTTGATAAACGGAAATTCCGGACGGATCAAGTTGATCATAGATCCATCGAGCAACACTTGGAGTGTATTCTGACTGTAATAAATAAAACACAATATTGTAAGATGAATGTTACAAACAAATGTTATTTTAAAAATTGAATTAAATGAGGCTCTTTTGTAATCATTTATTCATATATGCGTCTCATTTGGTGCTATCTTAGAAAGGAAATTAAACATTAAAATTTATAAGTTAAATTTGAATTTTTTTAATAATATTTTTATTTTTCTAATTTAAATATTTATAAGGCGGAAGGGCGATGTTGTGTCGCCAAGGCGATAAGGCGATCGCCCTTTCGCCTTATGAATATTTAAACTAGAAAAATGTAATATCAATTAAAAAATTAAATTTATCTTCTGAAATATTTTTAAAAATAAAATAATATTTTTTAAATTACTTATTTTTTATTTTAGTATTTTTAAAATTTAACGGAATAAATATATTAACTTTTTTATTTACTGTTTGTTGTTAGACAGGGTAAAAGACTGTCTGATCGTAAAAAAGCCCAATTACCTTATGTGTTACATGTACACGATTTATAATCATTTGTTGGTTAAAGTTGAGTTTTAAATTCCATTACTTATTTAGGTCCCTTGCTTGACGAAATAATTAAATAAATTCCGTCGGATAATGGCGATTATTATTATTATTGATGCGTTGAAAGAAATGTACAACATAGTTTGTATTAGTTTATTAGGATAAGGATTTGTGTCCTTCTCTTCACGGGTTCAACTGTCACTAACATACTTAAAACCAACATGATACGATATTTAAGAGGTAGTTCCCAAATAATTGTGGGGCTGTTTGGATGGACATTTGAGTGGGATATTTTAAATGTATTTCAGGCCAAATCACTATTCATCAAGCGAAATGGGGATATTCAAATCCCCATCCAAACACCCCCTGTGTTTTTTTTTTTTCGACTAAGCAAACTAGCTAGGTGCGTACGGTTGAATTCACTTACGAAAAAACTAGCTAGGTACACTAACCAGCATGACAACTTGTTTATAAACGACATTAACATATAAATGAGATTAAATTCGTTGGTCCATTTTTGGACTTAGGACCTTTACCTTAAGTTTCTTGCAAATTGTTCCCTTTGCAAGTAAGTATATATAGGATGTAGAGGTATTGTCTAGTTCGGTGTGATTTGTATTAACTTGAAATTGACGGATTAATGAGGCATAGCATATTACTATTGCCTTAAATTTCGTACCAGTTGATCTTTCGTAAGTATATGTTGGAGGAGTAATGGCTAGCTTTGTCCTGTGATTGTGATGGTAGTGAGTATATATATATATATAAATTTCTGCCTGGAGAGTTTGTGGCTTTGTGCAATGGTTTCCAACTAATTGATGGTGTAATGGGCCGAGGTATTTTGGGCCAGCTTGATAGGTTTTTCCAAATGTGATGATGGACTGGATGTCGGTAAGCAAGCTGGAAGCAAATTGATGAAGAGTGGGACCGAAAGCCAACGCCCAAGTCCAGAGAAGAAGAAGAAGCAGCCAACAAACTTTAGCTGCATGCAGCAGAAGCCAAAAGAGTGATACTCAGCCTCAGTGCTCGAGCGACCTACACCGTTATGTTATGTAAAGAATTATGGCCCCCCCCACCCCCCCCCCCCGGCAAAGTGTGGGTTCGGTCCAACGCGAAGCTTGCTGCAGAAAAACTCAAAAAGCGGTCTAGGAAGGCTTTTGGTGAACACATCAGCAACTTGGACGGTAGAAGGAACAAACTGTGTAGTGAGCGTGCCACAAGTGACTAACTCACGAACAAAGTGGTAGTCAATATCAATATGCTTAGCACGCTTGTGTGCCACCGGATAGAGACTAAGAAAAACTGCACTTTGGTTGTCACATAAAAGCAATGGTGGTGTTGTAGGAGAGATATGCAACTCACGAAGAAGATAAGTAATCCAGACAACCTCAGAAGCAGTATTAGCAAGTGCCCTATGTTTACTGGATTTGCCTTGTATATCCTCGTTTATTGGATTTGCCTTGTTTATCCTTGTTCACTGGATTTGCCTCGTTTATTCGATTCACTCGAATTGTCTCGCCTCGTTTATGCGCAATTTGGTGGGGGTTCCCGATTGGGCATACTTGGGCAGTTTTGTCTAACGAGTTGTCCATGAGGTGCCTCTACTTACTATCCCAAGACGCAAGGTAGATTTGCCGAGGTCTTTGGGAGTAATAGTGTACCACCCATGTACCATGGCAGGGTATTCGCCTCGTTCCTCGTTTTGCAGACTTGCGATCTGCCCGGAGTGATAAGGGCTTGAATTGGGGTTATAAGGATGAATGCACCAACAATTTATTATACCTTAGTATATGCTTTGTTTATTGATTTACTTGATTCGGTTGAAAAGAAAAACTACTTTGTTGATTCGTTTACAATCCGAAACTACTTTGTATTTCTTACTCTAAAATCACTTAGCACTAAACACCACTGATATTTTCCTCACACTTGATTTGTTCACTTCTTGTAGATACTGTCACTCAGGATGCCTCGGAGACTTAGGTGTTCAACAACAGAGATTTGGGGGGATTTGTTCTCTATGTATTGTGGGATTATCGGTATTAAGTTGGTCTTTTGGAACATCTTTGGTTAAACTCTTTAGTTTCTTGTTAGTTCTTATTGGCTTGTGGCCTCATTTAAACGTGTGATTTAGCCGTTGCTTTTGAAAATAGTCTGTTTTGTGAAATTGTTCGAGTATTGAATTTTCAAAGTTTTTTTACTGTATTTATGTTAACGATTTTAATGCCCTTGTATTTTAGAAAATTACTTTAAAATTTTCAGGGCGTTATAATTACCATCAGAACGTTGTACCTACGTTGGAGCTGTTAACTTCGAACTACCATCAGTGTCCCCAATCTCACAGTCATCAGAATGAACCGATAGATCATCCTCATTCAACACCTCAAACGTATTACCAGTCGATTTCACTCTATCAAATGAGCCAACAACTTTGTTATTACCCTTTCTAGCCATCGAACAATCAGATTGAACAAAAACCTAGAGAAAAGTTGCAAAAAAACCAAAGAAACGAAGACACACACTGATGATGAAATTGCACAGAGAGAGAGAGAGAGAGAGAGAGAGAGAGAGCATTTTTCATTTTTCATTTTATGAATTTCGAGCTTTTTAGTTGAGCTTATTTCGAGCTTTGTCATTCATCGAGCTCACGAGATGAGCTTTCGAGTTTTTTAGGTTGGATAACATGAATAAATCAAGCTCGTGAGCCGAGCTCGAATAACATAATTTTCTCTCGAGCTCAAAATATCAAGCTCGAGCTAGAGCTTTGATATAAAGTTCCTTACCGAGCCTCGCTCGGTTGCAAGCTTACTCATGAGGGAAGCAAAGATGAAAGTCGTCAACGTATTAAATACGCCAAGCATAAACATGATGAAAATCACATGCAAGATGAAACAATTCGATAAACAGAAGAAGACACGAATTAAAGATAAATAAATGAAAGTTATCTATAAATTACAAAGAATTCGATCTTGAATTCTTAGGAGAGGTAAACCAAGTTTCAAGATGCATCAATCCATGTCATAGTCCTAGGAGCTTTTTCAAAAATCGAGTATAAAAAGTTATGGTTAAAGAGTCATAAAACTGAGTTTTTCTACCGAATAAGTGAAATTATCGTCGAAATCTCGCCGCGGCGAGAATCTGCTCCCAAATTGCTCTAGCAAAATTTCATTGTCCGAGCTTAAAAACCTTTGTAAATTTTTCTATAGACCGAATTCGGCTTTGATTTTGAAATAAAGTTGTAGCCCTTTGAATTATCTTTCCGTGATCACTGAGCTCAGGTCAACCGGACATCATTTGAAATAGTTATGGCAAAAAATGGCTATACTACTCTGTAAAACTTCACTTTTGCAAACTTCGGTAAAACAGCTCTAAATTCTTCGTACGAACTCCGAATCCACTTCCGTTTTCGCCCATTTACTCTACATTCAAAGATCTAGAACCAACATTTGCACTTAAATTTTCACCTTCGGAACACAAAAATCCTACAAAACACAAACAAAGCATAAAAATGTACAAAAACACTATAAAACTATAGCAATGACTAACAAAGACAGCTAAAAAGAACCTAATGAGACTCTAAATTATCATCTCATCAATAAGCTCCAATTTTCTTCAGAATCAAGACCTAATATTTTTTTCTAGGTGAAGTCAGCTTTGATTCTGGGATATGACTGTTTCAAGCCTTTAGCTACTAATCTTGCTTTATGCTATTCTATTTTCTTCTGAGTTAAGCTTATTATTGAAGACAAACCCACATCATATTGGTTTGATATCAAGTGTTCTTTTTTAATAACAGTCAGAAGTGTTATTGTCTATCATGGCTTATAATTCATTTTGTATAGTATCCCTCCAATGTTTATCCCTGATAGCTTATTCATAAATTTCTGGTCAAAGTCCGATTATAGGGATCACCCACAACCCACTAAAATACTACTCTCATGAGCTAAAGATAAATTTATTGAGTACTCTCTGTAATTTATATAGAATTTATCATAATCTGGACAAAGTTGAGATTGGATATTTAGCTTGATTTCATTTTTATGTAATGCATAGACATTTGCTTCATGATGTATATCCAGTTTTGAAGGCAATTTTCTTGTTCTTGTTGTTCTTCTCAAATTTCTCTCTTTTGGAGATCTCTGTATGGGTGATCACATTGGTTCTATATCTTCCTTCCTCGAGTAAATATAGTAAAAGGAAAGATTTTCTAATTTATAGGAAAATTCAGTATCTACAATAACGAACCGGTCAAATTCACTACAAACCGGTTATAAGCCTTTATATAAATATCCAAATAATAAACATTTTCACTCAAAATTTACAAAACTCAACAAATTTTTCCCTCTCTAGAAAAATTCTTGAGAGAGAAACATCAATCCCTCTTCCTCTTTCTCGCCCCTCCCCCGCCGCCGTTGCCGGAGACTAGAACCACCGCGGCCCTCTCCCTTCGCCGAAATCATCGCCCGATCCATTTTCACCGGAAATTATGGTGCTCCAACACGATTTCACCGGAAAATCTCTCTCTCTCTCTCTCTCTCTCTCTCTCTATTCTCTCTCAATTTCGCAGAATTTTCAAATCTAGTTGCTAAAATGTTCAAATCAACAAATTCGCGTTTTTTCATTAAATCTCATTTAGAAGTGAAATTTGACCTTTTATTTTTTATTTTTCGTTGATTTTACGATTTGAAACTTTCAGATCTGGTTTTAGATCTGAAATTCGTACAGTGAAAATTGATCTTCGCAATTTGGTGTTTTGTTATGATTTTAATAGTTGGTGTTATAGTTTTAAGCATCATTGTTATGGTTTTTGCTTGTGTTGAATATTTTTGTCTGTTACGCTGTAGCGTAAATGTTATAGTTCCAAGACATATTATTGTAGGTTTAAGAAGTACCATTTGTGTTTTTAGTTTGGTAAAATATTGATGATTCAATTTTTTGTAAATGTTGTTTTATAGTTTTGAGAAGTAGTGTTATAGTTTTAAGATGTACTATTGTGGTTTAAGCATTATTATTATTCTTAACATGTATCGCATGTTTTGTGCTTTGTTAATGTCTTAAAGGTTGTTTTTGTAGTTTTAAGATACATTGTTATGGTTGTAAGCATTAATGTTATAATATTTATCTTATGTTGGGTAGATGCATGTTATTATTTTTAGCTCATATGTTATAGTTATACGACATATTGTTGTAATTTTAAGTATTAATGTTAGGGTTTTAGCTTCAGCGAAACATTTATGATTTGATTTTTCTCAAATCCTTTGTTATAGTTTTAAGAGGTGTGGTTATGGTTTTACGTATTAATGTTACTGTTTATAACTTGTGTTACATTTTCATGCTTTGTTATAGCTATATAATGCAATGTTATGATTTTACGCATCAATGTTTCTGGTTTTAGCATGTGTTGTACATTTCATCTTTATTTTTAAGAAGCACCGATGTGACAGTTCTAATGAGAGTTGTTATGGTTTAGCCCAGTTATTGAATGTTTTATGCATGTTTGATGATGACATCAAGTTGGATGATAAGTCTCTCAAAGTTGCCACTGCAGTATTGAAGCACCAACACATGCAACAAAATAAAGATAGTTGAAGTTCACCGAATGACCATTTATTGTATTTTTTTTCCTATGAGAATAGATGTTTTAAAATATTTACATGATTGAGTAGCTTATTTGAGCTTGTTTATGAAAGTATGTATGTCCTAGAGACAACCATTTATAAGGATGATATATACTATGATCACATTCAGTTATTATTGCTTAATAATATTGTTATTGGCATTGCATTTGTTGAATTGATTATTTGGTTGTTTAAATAATTCGATAAGATGTTCCCTTGGACTGTGCGATTATCACCAAGTGTGTGAGAACTTGGATGACGTAACGTAACTCCTAAAATAGCCACATTCAATTGTCATTGAGATTTGAGATATGAATGACACGCTAGAGATTGAAATGTGATCTACATCATATTCTTGGAGAATGTAGTAGCTCTCACGACTACGAATGACTTGGTCATTCATAATGGATGCATGGACACCTTAGAGGGTGTTGGTAGATCCGCCGAGAAACCATTTGGTTAATTCTATTCATGTCTATTGAAGTATTAGTGTGTAAGGTGATGTATTAGTACTTTGACTTGAGGTCAATACTATTACATGTGTGAGTCATGTACTTTGACCATGACAAATGCTTGCACTCCTAATGGGGTATATATGACATGTGTTGGGTACACCACGGAGCACATGTGAGTAGTAGTTAAGCCAAAATAGGATTCATTCCTCTCAATAGATATTGGCGAGAATACTTTACATCTCATAGTTAGGTTGATCATTAGTCATTGGCCAATGCATTACGATTTATTCAAAATGGTGTTTTAATATAATCGAGGATCAACTAACAAGATTGAGAAAGAAATGAATAAGTTATTGGAACATACATGAAATCAAGTTATAGACTTATACAAGTATTCATGAATGAAAGGACCGTATCATCATTAGAGCCTTACATTACATGTGGTTTTTATATCCTCACAAACGTCCTTATATATTAATATTATCCGGTAAATTGTCTAGGAGTTTCACCGTGAACTTAATTGGATTAGTGTTTAATATATAAGGCCTAATGAGTCACACTATATGGAGTATACTTACCAAACTATGGATGTTGATTAGAATATTATTATTGTAAATAATATGAGAATAATTTTAATTAGTTTAATTAAACTTGAACAATTAAAATGAAGTGTTATAGTTGGACTAATTTGAATTTAGTGACCAAATTTATAAAGTTGTACTTGGAATATATAAATTGGGCCAAGAAATAAAACATGAAGGATGAAGATGATGGGCTGGGCCTTTGGCCCAGCAGGTGAACGTGTGCCCACGTTTTCTTTGTTGCAATCATGCTTCATCAATCCATCATCAATGCAGCCTTCAGTTTTGGTTCCTTTTGTTTTTTCCCTTTTCCTTCACCAGTCTTATGGTTTTCTATCAAGTTTCAGCAAAACAGAAAAGATAAGATACCGTGTATGATTTTTGGGAAATAGAATATACACAACAACAGATTTATTTTGTATGGAGGAAACAAATATTTTACAAGTAACAAAAGCATTGAAGAATAATTTGATTGATTCTTCTAAACACTTCACAACATCCAAATACAAGAACATCCTAGCGTTCTTCTTGGTAAAGGAACTCATGCGGATACCGAGGTTTGAGGAGAAACAAATAGTCTGGATTCGCACGAGGATTGAGATTTGCTTGGAGAGGATCTTGAAGCTAACTTTGCTGACCCGTGTTGCACGCTGACAGCTACGAACTGGAATTGCTATCAAAGTAAGATTTCAGCTTAGTCAAGCACGTTAAATTACTGTTATCATGTTGGTCTAAATTTTTTTATTGAAATTCCGTTGCGTGTGCTTAGAGTACAATCTAACCTAATATACCAACTATTTATTGTTGTTTTAGTGGTTTTTCTACAACTTTTAGATCTATTTAATGTTATTAGTTTGTCACTAAAAACTATAGCAAATCGTCATAAAAATATCATGTAGGTCTTTAAAACCGTTACACAATTTATTTAAACGTTAACAAAAGAGGTTAAAACTATAATTGAATTATCGACCCATTAAAACCATCATATTATCTTTTAAAAAATTAACAAAACACGTTAACACGATAATTGAAACTTCCAATGCTAACAACTTAAAATCATAATATAATCTATTAAAAGCATAATGAAAAATGTGTCTCGGCGATTTTTAAGAAACTCGGCCGGTCAGACCGCTAAAATCAAAAAATCAAGAAAAAACCTGATTTTTCTATCTTTTAGGAAATTCTTACATTTCTAAGACTTTGGCTCCACCCTCATTATCTTTAATTGGATTGCATGGTATATCATTTATTAGATTTTTAATGTGCTTTTCTAAATGATTTTCTTGTCCAGCATTCGTCTTGTTCAACCATTCATAATCTATATAATCAGGTGCATGTATCAACATATCATTTTCATTTTTGTTTTCTCTTTATATGGAAAATTATTTCTATGAAAGTCACATTCCTCGGAATGAAACTGATATTTCTTGTAAGCATTATAACAAAAAGGGGATTTTCAGACACTGAAAAGTGTCCCGATTTACCATATAGGGACACTTGTGCATTTTGAGACATTTGAGTAAGTGTCTCCATAAGCGCCTCTAGATAGGCATCCCAGTAGAGTTTGAGACACTTTTGTAAGCGTCTCTATATCAATAGATTTCGGGACACTTGTATATGCCTAGTAACTAGATTTTGAGGCACATATAAGCGCCTTGTACGTGGATTTGAATGATATAACTAACTTCTTATGTACACTTATGAATGCCCCTAAATGAATATTATAACACTTGTGTCTCCAAATAGATAGATGTATCAAGTCACTTATATGTGTCTCCAGACAAACGTATTGAGTCACTTACATTTGTCTCATATGTGTGTCCAAATAGATTTATCGAGGCAGTTACATGTGTATTATATTTTCTACCTTAAGATTATATATCTTGTAACCTTTCACATTAAATGAATATCCAATATAGATATACTTTTGTGATCTTGAATCAAGCTTTTGCTGGTGAAACATAAACACCTAAAAGTCTTTATGTCATCATAATTTTGTTTCTTATCATAAAATAGCTCAAAAAGAGTCAGGGAGTTCTTTTTATCAAGAATGATACCGTTTGTGCTACTTCTCCCAATAATATTTTGGGTAATTTTGGTTGAAAAAGTAACACATTCAGATTGGTATATGTTTAATCAGATTGGTAACACATCCGTTCACTTGAATTTTTTCAAAAGTGTTAAGCACCTTTCTTATTCTCAGGACCAGAAAGATAAGGGGGAAGAAGCTCCTTCCCAAATAGTGATATATGAGGACTTAGAAATACTGAATTCCACTTACTCTCAGGTTTTGAAAAGAAAAAAACTTTTTATGTGTCAATACTATTTTCAAATTGGATATGAAAAGGAAAAATCCTATTCTTTTATGTATAAAAAAATGGCTTTGAGAAAAAGTAAGAAAAGTGTTATATCTAGTGTTTAGGTCAACTTCGAGCTCAAAATTTTCAATTTCCAAGATAGAAACATCGGTTGCTCCAGTTTACTGGTCAATGCTCGTAAAAACAATTTATCTTTTAAAACGACAAATTGACTCGAATCTTAACTTATTAATTAAAGAAAAAACGTGAAACCAATTGTGTTGTACTTTGTTGTCCCGTAAAACAATCCATGCTCGTGAATTTATGAACTCAAGAGCATAATTTGTTGTCATTTGCGAAAATTTAAAACACCCATTGAAAAGTTTATCACGTTGGTAGCTGCGTGTCAGCAATACTAGTTTAATACTTTCTTCGGTCCAACTTCGTCTTTTCGTATTTCATTTTGCTTCATCTCAACTTCATCTTCCCATTCTTCAAATGAAAATGTTTACACTATCTCTCATACTTTAATCATAAATTTTTTCTACTTTATTTATTCTTTTTTCAATTTTATCACAATATCTCCTACTTTATTTATTTTTAATTCAAATTTATACCTAGCCCACAAAAAGGTGAATCCAGAATGGAGGAAGTATTTAAGTTCCATTCAAAAATAAAGAGTTGTGACGAGTGTACATAAAGACGAACATATTTTACAAAATACATGTATTTTGATCAATCATATATTATAAATTATATATAAATAAATTATTTAGAAAGTGTATAATATTACACAAAATCTTAGGAGAGACATGTATTAATGAGATACCTGAAAGATGAATTAATAATATTGATTAAATATATAATATCTTAAACAATATCAATAATGTTTATGAATGGACATTTTATATGATTTTTATATATGTGTTTTTCACCGATGTTCTTAGTAATACCTCTAATATTTTATATTATAACTGTAATGTTTGTCCGTATTTTTTAATTTTTTTATAAGAACGTATTTGAGTAGACTCCTAGAATATTTTTTGAGGAAACTAGCATGTTTTATATATACAAGCAACTAACAAAGTTTATGTATAGATGACCCAAACGTAAAGTTTGGGTGACACGACGTATATGCACGGAGCTTAAGTCAGCTATCACTATGGTAGCAGGTCAATCCGGACAAAATGTCCCAAACATGCAAAATGGAACCAATGTGTTAGGGAAACAAACATACTAACCGAACTGTGTATATCAATCAGCATATTGATATATAGTAGAGATATAATATATAAAGTAGAAGATAATTTTTTTATGTAAGAAAATAAAATTTTTAATTTAAAATGAAATACGAGACTTTTAATTTAGAACGGAAAGAAATTACTTACTTTTTAAGAACACGACGAGAGGAGTAATGCGCGAGAGAGGGTAAACGACAATGTTCGCAATGATGAATGAACATTATCCAAACACCGCAAGCAACGAGAACTATTGCTATTGCTACTACATACGTGTCCCCAAAGCGGTGTGATGCTTCCACGTGTATATTTGAGTTGAGCCAACCACAATATTTGGCTTTTTACCTCCCACTCGCACCCCGCATTATCCAACAACGCTCACATTCCACAATTCACACCTCCCTTTCTTTCAACCACTAATCTT
The DNA here is from genome assembly GCA_036897095.1 of Plantago elongata. Classification (NCBI taxonomy): domain Eukaryota; kingdom Viridiplantae; phylum Streptophyta; class Magnoliopsida; order Lamiales; family Plantaginaceae; genus Plantago; species Plantago elongata. Next base: position 32,964 of record JAYMSP010001129.1, read on the forward strand.
TTTAATTTTTTTATGAGGATGGTGAAAATGAAAAAGTATAAAGAGTAATTAATAAATTATGATTCTGTATTATAATAAAATAAATAAATAAGTGGAGGTAACCATTTTTAGTAAAACAAATTGGAGCTTTTACATAATTTTGTTGAACAGTAAATTGCGAATGCACCAGAATGATCTCACTTTACAAGGACTACACAAAACCATTTCCACTACAGAACCGAACCAAACCAAGCCAAACCGAACCAAACTTGTTTCTCATTCAATCCAATTTCTCCTCCTCCTTCCTCTTCTCTTCTTCGTCTACCATTTTACGGAAGATCACAACTTTTCCCAAAACTCGTCCGAGTTGACTCACTTACCCAACTTGCAGTGTACACTTGACCCCTATATTCTCGATCTGAGATCACATGAATAAATGGTCCTACTCATAAACAACGCCAAGAAAACTCACAATATGGCGCCTGTCAAGAATGAGGTTGAAGATCCCTTGGAAGATGAACATGCTCCTTTCCACAAGCGTCTCAAAGTATTCTTCTTTTCTTTCTCTTCGATTTTATTATTGCTTTGCTGCTGCTTATTCTTTTTTCTCGGTTCTCTTTCACATTCATTTTTCTTAGCTCTATTACCTGTTTGTTAATATTCGAATATTAATATATATGACTAGATTCCACAACAAGTTCGAGCTTTTTAGATGAGATGAAATTCTATCAGTTAAGGTTTTATCTTCCGGTTTAATACTTCGATCTTTGAAGGAATTTGTATTGTAAAGGTTACCTAGCTACTTTTTAAAGGTTTGATTTTTATGTTCCTCTTTGTATTTGGAATTGCTTGTGAGTTGTGAATGATAATTTTCTTAATGTTTACTGGAAATTGGTTATTTATAAATAAATGAATATGTCAGAATCAGAGTTTGGAAGAAGGTGTTTCTCTGTACAATCCATTGAATGAGCCTAGTCCTTTGGGGTTGCGGTTAAGGAAAAGTCCTTCTCTCTTGGAGTTGATCCAAATGAAGCTTTCGGCGACGAGCAATTCAAATTCTGGAAGTCATGGTAATGCCAAGAAGGAATCCAAGGGTAACAGTGGTGCCGATAAACTCAAGGCATCCAATTTTCCTGCTTCCGTTTTGAGAATTGGGACGTGGGAGGTAATCGCAAAGCTCTGAGTTTGGTATTTGTCTAAAAGTTTGACATGTTGAAATTGCTTAGTTGTTAGTTCTTGGTGTCTGCAGTACAAATCGAGATACGAAGGGGACTTGGTGGCAAAATGTTACTTTGCGAAACATAAGTTGGTTTGGGAAGTTCTTGATGGGGGTCTTAAAAATAAGATAGAGATTCAGTGGTCTGACATTATGGCCTTGAAAGCAAACTGCCCAGATGATGCCCCCAGCACGTTGGATGTTGTGGTAATGATTCGTCTATTTTGTTCGAGTTTATCTTATTGAATATATTTCGGGGTGCCTGTTCAGTTTAAAGCTCAACTAAACATTTCTGGTTCAGCTGGCACGGCAACCTCTATTCTTCAGGGAGACTAATCCACAGCCAAGGAAGCACACGCTTTGGCAAGCAACTTCGGATTTCACTGGAGGAGAAGCTAGTATAAACAGGTAGAAGAATTGTTCAGTTCTTCGAGTGTCTGCATATGGTTTATGTATTATGCTAGGTTGCTAACAAGGAGCATTATTTGACTTATTTGGCTGCATAAATGATTATCAAATCAAAGTTTTGGACTGGATGTTAAAATTAATTCTGATTCTCATGAATTTATTATTCTCTTATGCATGGCTGGCTCTTAGTTCCAGTGTTCATCTATCCTTTTTAACCAGTTTATCCTGGTTTACATTCTTGAGAGTTGAGACCAAGTATTGTAGTGTGTATATTTGTATTATTACTGAAATGTGACACCAAAGTAGTGTGATATAATCCTTGCCAGGCGCCAACTATGGTTATCTTGTTGATTGCTGATGCTTTGGCCGAAGTACGGCTTACATTTTTATATCTCCTACACGATTGTGCAAGCTGGCCTTTCTACCCTGCTTGTTTTGTTCTTCTAGCTTACATATGTATCTCCATCTTGTGGTGTTGTATTTTGTTCAACTCTAGTATATATCTCTACCTTATGATGTAGTACTTGTTCATTAAATTGTTAATCCCTGGAGGGGCTTAGCACCACATTTTTGACCTGGTTTTGTTGCAGGCGGCATTATCTGGAATCCCCACAGGGGCTTCTAGGGAAGCATTTTGAGAAACTTACCCAGTGTGATCCACGCTTGCACTTCCTTAGCCAGCAAGGAGAGATAACGCTTGATTCTCCATATTTTGAACCCAGGGGTTCTGTGTTTGAAGATCAAAGTGATGACAATAATGAACTCAACTTGAATGTTGAGGGAAGTCCATCCTTTCTCAGTTTGCAGGATACTGCTTCACAATCGGGAATTCAGTCTTCATCCTCAAAGAATGACCAGGATGCTCGTGGTAAACATTCAGAATTTTACCACCGGGAAACACCATCACCAAGCTCAGGTGAAGTTTAATTGGACATAGAGTTCACGTTTTGAATTTTATGTATATATCTTGCATGGTGTCATGTTAAACATTTAGTGTCTGAGAGGTCTTTTTTAACTAGGTAAAACTGGGGCTTAAAGGTTATTTTGCTGATCTATCTCATGAAAGTGATTAAGATTTGTTAGAGTTGGATTTTATTGTCTACAATAGACAGGAGAACTACAGATTCTAGCCCTTCACTGCACAGTAGTACAGTACATCCAGAAAATTAGTCTAAAGATGTAAACGACTTGTATGTCGGTAGTGGTGCTCATAAATTCACATGGCAACTGAGCTGCAAAAAAAAAAAAAAAAAAAAAAAAAAAAGGTCCTATA
>JAYMSP010001130.1:0-35800 GCA_036897095.1 Plantago elongata
CCTAGCATCCTAGCATGGATAATGGATATACTAGGAGCACTTACAACATTCCTATTCACAATCATTGTGAAGCTAGAAATGACATGCTTTCTTGACCAACATGCCCCAATGGGTCTTGCGCACATGCTTTGTCCCATTCGTTGTTGAGAGATGCATGGAGGAGTTTGTTGTGTATATCTATGAGGCCAATGCTGGATGAGTGAGACTCAGTATTTTGCTCCTTCCGCATATCTAATCGGCAAGAAAGGGGAAATCCATTAATAGAATGCTAAATGCCTTCAATTTCGATTTGCTGTCTTTTTCTGTTTTCTTTACCCCTCGACAAAATGGAAGTTTTATATGGATCTCTATGTTTAGGCTGTTTACTTGAAGAGAAAAGTAGCTCCTCGAGACTTGGATGTTCCATCCTTCAAGTCATCAGGGAGTGCCATGCTGCGGGATGCACTTGATGTAGGAGACAGCAAAAGTGAGCTATTTGAAAGGAAATCTGAGCCTGAGGATACAGAAGACAGTGACGACGGGGATGATGATTCTGGTTTCGATAATGCATTGCGTGACATGATTCCTGGTGTGAAAGTTAAGGTTGTGAAAGTAACAACACCACAAAAGACGGATAGGGATCTAATATCTAAGGTAATTGAACAGATTTTTGACAGAGAGGAGGAAGAAGACATTGACTCGGAAACCATTGATGGTGAAGATGAGACAGATACTGAAAGTGATGAAGACCACTATGATATTGAGATAGATGCAAGCAGTGGGACAAGTGATAATGACGGTCAAACTCAAATTGCAGTTGAGGTTGTAGTTGGTGATGGATTTTTCCAGAACATCTTGCTTGATACGCCTGCTAAAGAGTTGCTTCGTGTTCCAGCAAGGTTAGAGCGTGAAGGACGACTGTCATTTTCAATTACAGTAGATGAGGATTCCAATGAGCGTGTTGTGAGTGGTAATGGCCAGCCTCCAAAGAACAAAAGGGCTGAGCTCCTCTCAGCTAAGCGATACATGGACAAACTTATGGTTGATCTAGAGGATGATGTACTAATTCCCAAGAAGGTTAGTCTCAATCCTGTATGTCTATACATCAGTTTACTATATATTTGCTTAGGGTTATCTCAAAGTCATATTTCTTGGGTATGTTATTCGAAGCTCAAATGTGCAGGCTGCTAAAGAAGTTCGTGGTTTATTAACTGATTTATTATGTCTTGCCCTTACTCCACATCATCAAAGTCACGAGCCACTTTCAGGAACAACAACATTTAACCGCATTGTTGTTTCGTCACCTTTGGACCCACTAAATGGTAATCTTGTTGTTCAACACTAGTGTTGCATATGTATATTACGTTTGTCTTCCTAAATCGTCAATGCAAATACCGTTGTTGTTCAAAACCATCATTCATGCTCGGCAGCGCCTAACACACTGCAAAAGTGGAATGCCTAATAATTTTTGGAGCTAATTATAAATGATCATTACCCTTCTTGGCATTGTGAATATGGGGCTTCAAGGTGCTTATCGTGGCAATGGTATAAAATTCTGTAATGTCTATGTACCCAACTTTAATGGGAGTCTGTACTATATATAAATGTATAAGAGTGCACGTATGCCGAGAATATCTATGTACACTGTTATATAGTTTAACACATGTATCGCTAATTATACATACATCCTGAACACCACTGTGTTTGTTGTGTTCTGTTTTGCATCTAAAATGGCTCACTTCTTCAGGGCTGTATATTGGGGCTCTTGGGCGTCTCAGTTCAGAAGTCATACAAATGAGGCGCAAATTTGGTCAGTGGAAAGAGGATGGAAGCCCAGAGAAGCCATCAGAAATTGAGTTTTACGAGTATGTTGAAGCTGTTAAATTGGCAGGGGACCCTTACATTCCAGATGGACAGGTCAGTTTACCCATTCATTCAAATGGATAGTGTTTGTTTTTCTGCTTATACTGCCAGTCAATTATCTACTAGGATCACAAACGGCTATGGATTAAAACGAAATGCAAGATGGCAAAAACAAATTGGAAAAACTCTCAATGATATAGGTCAAGCGTCAACCTGAACTTTATAACATTTTCTTATGATACATTTATACAGAGTAAAACTAGAAAATGGCAAATGTACATCCGACAAAAACTTTATAAATGCCCTCCTCATACTTGTGTATATTTACAACCATACATCTTCCTATTCTATTCCTTATGTCGTTGATCACTCCTTATTCATTTATATCTTAACTTAATACCGACTATCCAATTTCAATCAATCATTCTGTATTTTTATTCTATCATTATTTATTCATTTACCTTATAACACCCATATGTAATTTGATTAGAATCCTGAGAAAATACTGATCGCCAAATATACAAAACCGTAATTAGACTATAATATGGAGTAACCTAAAATAATCCTCATTTTTTTATTTTATATTTTCCGAAAAAAGCTCGGCTCGTCTGCAGCTCTAAGTGCGAGTAAAGAAGTCTTTAGGTTCACCTGCTATAGGCAATTATATCCAGTAAAGCATTATAATTGACCTTGTCCATATTTATCCTGTAGACACAGATATCAATTCCCATGGTTTCTCCTATTTCATTCTCTGGGTTCTGTTGGTATCACTTGATCATTTCCATTAATGTGTAAAGGGATTTATGGTACCATTTTATTTTACATCTTCATTTAAAGTTTCAAGCTGTTTCTCTTGAATTCTTTTCATTTTTCAATGCACATATATTATTACACAGGTGGCCTTCCGAGCAAAAGTAGGGAAACATTACCAGCTTCCACATAAAGGAATTATCCCTGAAGAATTTGGGGTGGTAATGGTCTAACAAAAATTCGGTTTCTTTATAAATTAGTATATTGGTATTCCCTTTGCATGAAATCAAGTTGTACAACCTATACACAGGTTGCTCGATATAGAGGACAAGGAAGACTACCCGAGCCTGGGCTTAAGAGTCCTCGATGGGTTGATGGTGAACTTGTTATATTGGACGGAAAGGTTCACATTTTTTATAATCACTTCATTTTCTATTGTTGCTAATGTGTTCTTGGCAAAGGTTTTGTGGATAGTTTGTTTCGGTGTCACTGATATTTCAATGAATATCTGCAGTACATCAAAGGAGGACCAGTTGTTGGCTTTATTTATTGGGCTCCTGATCATCACTTTCTGGTATTCTTCAATCGGTTGAGGCTGCAGGACTGAGTTCTATATATTATGTGTCGGGTGCTCATTTGTCTATAATTCTTGTTGGTGAGTTCTTTTATCTATCAGATTCATTTACTTCCACTTTTGTTTTTAGGGCAAACCTGTGATATTCTTATCATACAAACAGTTTGCTGCTGATAGTAAATTATTTAATACCCGTGTTTGAAAAATGTTAATAGGGGTGGGACTGGAAGCTATATTACAGGTCAATGTAAAATTTTAAGCCATAAGATAGTAAGATTAGATTTTGGTTAAACTGGTTAGGAAAACACTCAAAGCATAAAGCCAAATTATTATCGACTTGCTAAAACATTGAAAGTATTAATAACTACAATAACGATAAGTATGTATGACGATGACGACTGGAGGGGATGTGGAATTCATGACCTGCACCTAGCATGGTAACTCAGTTAATTTTGACATGATCATATCTCAAGATTCAAGAATAAAAATGGGTTCCTGCTAGAGTTGGTGTGAAGAGGATGTTGACCAGCTTTCCTTGGATACGAACCTTTTCCTGACTACTACATACTTCTGCATTCCTTATTGCAGGCATTAGCTTACAATAATCGGCACGTATCGCCCACCTATTGAATTACACTGATCATCATCCGCTCTTCTAATTGAATGATTTCGTCTTCATACGCTGTCTACCTTGGGGCAGTGTGTGGCTTGTCTAACAAAATGAATGTGGGCACACTGGTATATGATGTGGTTCCATGAGTAGTCTACTGCGATAGTTCTCTTAATGATGTTTTTCTTTTCCTTCCTCTTTTTTTTGCAGTATTGTGCAGTATAGGTGATGATTCGTTTGGCCTGAATTCCATTCCCATCAAGAAGTGAAAACTAGAAGATATTGGCTATCGGCTACACTTTATGTGACTAACTTATTTTCTACCGGCACGATGAACTGCCAGAACTTGTGAAACCACCCTCCAAATTTTGGATTGTAACTTGGATAACAGGCTTTTTGAACGGATGTTTAGTCTACCTTCAATAGGCATTCTCCCATAATGTATATATTTTGTTCTATATTTCGTACAAAAAAGTTCCAAATCTTTTAGCGCATTATGGAAGGGTGAAAGAAAGAATATGTTGTAAATTCCGCTTCCTGTACAAAGTTGACTACTATTTGGAATAAATAAATGCTGAGGATTTGAACAAGAGGTTGAACTTGAAGAACATGTTTTCCTCTTCTTTCGATTTTTTTTTTCCAGCAAATAGTTCATCATGAACGTTTGGTGCCTTGATATTGCTGCCAATTTCTGATAAGAACTCAGATATTGGTTTTGAGGGCTAGCTCTCCAATTTTTGTTGGAAAAGCAGATGTGGCATGAAGGAACTCTGGATGCATGGATGTGCACTACTGTGGCAGGTGATATTCTGTGCCTTTCATCCATCTCTAATGCTTGTATTGAATTTATGTATAATATTTTTCTCTAGGAACTCCGGAGAAGTTACATATAGTATATATGATGAACTTTTCTTGGTTTCATATCATCTAAACTTGGCTATGGCTTAATTCCTGGTTACTCAATTGCATGGTCAATGAACTTGTCTGTAAAATGATCTCGTATAGTGGATGGAGTGGATGTGTTGGCAATTGCAAAATGACATGAATGGAAATGCAAGCGTTGACACTTAGCTGTAGTATTTTATGCATTGGTTGGAACATGCTCAGTGGTGGTGATAACCTTGTCTTTGTCTTTGCTTAAATGTAGAACTTTAAACTGGATTTGCCCCTGGAAGCAGTTATTTCCCCCCGAGGTTCCTAATGAACTTGTTTGCATTGTAGTCGTGTATCTTCCTAATTGGCAAATGGTTTTCGCACATTTTTCGCTGTTGATCTTAAATGTAAGTGCTCAGTTAGAGCACTGCAACCAGACTTAGATTCAGACATCTACATGTTGACCGTACCATCGTTCATTCCTTGGGATGTCATAGCTTAATCTTGTTCTAACTTCTAACTAGCAGTTTTGCGTTCAGACCTTTGGTCAGCTACCATTGGGAATCTGAAACCGAAAGATTTTACCATTGTACCATAGACAGAGGCGAAGAGCTATCTCTACCTTGAGGTGCCCAACCAAGAACACGATACCGTGACCCACAATACACTGAGGAAAACCAAGCAGCAAGCAAGGCTGAAGTTGAACTATTAAGGGGAAAATTCCAAAAAAAGTACTTGTGACATTTTCGAAAAATGTACATTTGGTTGTTACCATCCAATTTTGGTACCTTAAATTAATATTGTGTTCAATTTAGGTACATCGTAACACGTGGCAGCTTAATTACGTGTCACATTGAAAAATATAAAAATACGGTGGACTTAAACGTAAATACAATCATTTTTTTAATTGCAAATAGATCTTAAATTTTAATAATATTACTAAATTACTCATATAAAAACATATCTATATTGGAAATAATTTATAAAAAATAAAATCACTTACAAAATTCAAAAACACAATTGAAAAGTTTATTGTAGCAAATTGTATTTTTAACTTTTTGAATTTATTTATGTATTTTATATGTAATAAAATGTGAAATATTTATTTTTTATATTTTAAAAATATTTTTGAATTATATTAAACAATTTATACCCATAAATTACGAGAGAGTGATACGTATTCCCTTTTTTTAATTTAATTATTTTTTATTTATTTTCCATATATACAAATTTAATTTAAGATTATAATTGATAATTTTTTAATTTTTATATTTTACTTTTTATAATTTAAAATTAATTTTCAAATTAACTTCCCCCCTCTTTGTTATTTCTTCTAACCTTCATTTATGTTAATTTTATAAAATAGGATTAATTTATAATAATTAAAAATTATGTGATGAAATTGAAATTCAAATTGTTAAAATTTATTCTATTTACAATTTCACCTATCGAAATTTTAAAATTTCAATACAACACTTGAACCTAACAAAATTGAACGGTAACGTACATTTTTCGAAAATATCACAACTTAGGGTATTTATCTTTTTTGAAATTTTTAAGTATTATGTGACTCCCTTAGAATCCACAAAAAAGATGCTCAAAATCCTGAATGATGCAGTAATAAAACTGTATGTATTTGCTGGATTGGCATATTGTATTCACTTCAACTCCCACAAACAACGCAGGCTGTTTGATGTCAGTCTAACCCTCAAGAATATTATAAACATCTGAAATGAGTAGAAATTTTACTGCTATTTTCTTTCACAATTCGCGAAAAGCTATTATGTGGTCAAATGCCAACCGCGGGAACATCATTATATGATACCTCTGGTCAGCCATGTTATCAAGTCAAGTTAGTTTGCATATTCCTTGTTTTACAAACTACCCTTAAATTAAGCCATCATCAGTATTCAGTAGGCTGTAGCTTTTAACTATCTCTGCATGAGATGTACAAATAGTTCAAATGGATAAACAAAGAACATTGCTCAAAAGCAAAATATACATAGCTCAAATGGACAAACAAGAACATCACCACTAACATACTGGCAAAACCGATAGCATAGATCGTCGAAGTTGAAAAATAAATATCCCAAGGTAACATACTACCATCAACTACTAATTAGACAGTGAAAAATACACATGCCGAGGAGACAAAACATAAAAGCTTGCATTCCTAATAACAAGCAGAACCAATGGTTTACCTAGTCATAATTGTCCAAAACAAGCTTGATTTGAGCTCGCTTCAGATCAAGTTTCTTAAGCGTAAGCTCCATCTCCTCCCTCCGAAGCCTCTTCCACTCTGTAGCCCCATAAACATCGATGTTTTCGCCACCAAATAACTCATCTCCATGGCGCATAATCCTATCCTCCATACTCAATCCAGAACCCGACATCTTCTTCCCATCAGCGCCCTCGCCATCGTTGAAGAGGGTCCTCTTCTTAACGGCAGTGCCACTGGCCTTAATGGCAGTTCCATTGGCCTTAATGGCAGTTCCATTGGCCTTATCAGCAACCGGAGTAGCAGCAGCAGCCGGAGTAGCCTCATGCCCCCATATATGATCAGAAAGTTCATAAACAGCCAGGTCGTGGGGCTTCTTCACAAGGTGTACCTTATTTTTATTCCTAATGGTGTCATACCTATGCTTGAGCCTCCTTATCTTATGCTGCAGCTGAAATTTGTTTGCATTCGCAAACTGCAACTTGTCCTTAATATACTCAAGAAAAGCTTCACAATCGGCACGAGGGTAAGCTTTCTTCTCCGCCTCATAATCAATCATACCTTGCAAAATCACAATCTCGTCTTCAACACTCCAAAGCCTCTGGAAGAGTTTCTTGTTAGAACCATCAGCAGCAGCAGCAGCTAAACTAGCATCCGCAGAATCAGAAGCCTTTTTGGGAGTAGTATCCTTAAGCTCAGGCGAAGCATCTCTAGGCTCGGGTGAAGCATCCTTAGGCTCGGGTTTAGGCTCAAGTGAAGCAGAGGGCTCCTGATTGGTTTTCTTCTTCATTTTACTCTTCTGCTGCTTCTTGGTAAGACCCTCCTCGTCTTTCAATGGCTTAGCAGGGGAAATTGGCTCAGAGGGCTTAAGAGGTGCAGACTTTTTAGCAGGAGGTGTAGTAAAGGTGCCGTTTTGGTGGTTGAGGTCAGGTTCAGAATCAGATTCGTCGGATGAATCAGATTCGTCGGAGGATGAAACGGGAGGAGGGGGCTTTTGGGTTTCGGGGATGGGTGCTTCTTCTTCATCGGAGGAGGATGAACCACTGCTGCTCTTGATTTCTTCATCAGAACTGGAGTCGGATTCTACGGGCTTAATAGGCTTGCGGTTTTTCTTCGCCATTGATGAGAGAAGAGGAATTTAGGGTTTCTGAGAGAAGGAGAACAGCCGATAAACTAAAGAACAGGAAGAAGAAGGTGTATTTCTTGAACTGTAAGTGTGCGGGTCGAAGTGTGTGGACTTGGGCTTCCAGGCCTTGGACTATAGAATCTTGTGTATGTTATGGGCCGGGCCTGACAACTTTAATATTATTATATCATTATACTTTCAGTATTTCACCAAATTTATATACTCCATCCTATTTTCAGTTGGAAATTTCAACTTTTCATTTTGAGTTGTCCCGATTAAAAGTCTTGTTTCTTTAAATAAAAAATCTCTCTCGTACTTTACTTATTATTTATCCTACTTAATCAATCACATTCATAATTTATTACCTTCTTTATCACTTTTTTCTAAAACTTGTGTCCAGTCTCGCAGAATTTTCAAACCGAAACGGAAAGAGTATATAGTATAAGTATCATTATATATGTGTGTGTGTGTGTGTGTGTGTGTGTGTGTGTGTGTATGTATATATATATATGTATAATTGTATATTATAACATATAAATTAATTAATATCTATATTTATAATAAACACTTTTCTACACTCTCGTCCCTGTATATTTATGAAATTATTAAATCTGCACTTTTACTCTTGCTATCTTTTCGATTAATGTGATCAGGCTCAATATTTTACTTCCACATATTAATAAAATGATATAAATTGGAATAAAATATAACTAGGACTATCAAAGTTTTACCGGAAAAGTTTTCAAAACTTTCAATTAAATCATACGAGGCTACGACCATGCACTCTCTTCCTCCTACCACCTAAGTCAAAGAAAACATTACCACCTTTCATTCACCTACCATTTAAAATTGAAAAACCACCACAATCACACTTATAAAACAGATTTGGCATATGCCATAACTGATCAAAAAGTATGTGGCCTCATTTAGATCTCAAATCTATGACCTTCGCGTTATTAGCACGATGTTCTAACCAACTGAGCTAATGAGCTAGATGCACACTTTATCTCGTATTGTGTTTAATTATCCATTGTATTGTATAACATTTTAACTAACTTACATTTGATTATCTAAAGGTGCAAAATTTGTTAAGGATTTGAAGAATGTATATCAATTTAGCTTGATCGGAGATAGGCCATCATTAGTTTTCTATCATTTTTAGAAGCAAATTATGCGAGTAGCCCAAACATATGAATTAACATAGCATAATGTATATACAATTCTTAAAAGTGATATTTTGAAAATAATTTATCATAAAAGTTTGTATTCAATACATATAAACTATATACTTCTTACGTTTCGATTTCAACTTTCACATCGACAATTTTTTATTAATCAATTTAATCTCTAATAACTCTTCAATGATATGAAATTATAAAAAGCATCACTCATTAGATTTATATCGTATACTTTTATTGAATCTTATTGTTTTATGAGTAAGACTTAGTAATTAATTCAGTTTAATTTTATGTAGTTGTTGCTTATATTACAGATAAGTTCAGTTCAATAATGTTTTATTGAGATGAAGAAAAAATAGTCCAACTCAACGTTAAAATTGAAAATTGTTAACGAAAAGTGTCCGCAAGAAGTAAAAGTTTGGAATCAATATAACATGGTATTAAACATGATACATATAATGAGATTAGATAAGCACCCATATACGTAAATAAGTATGGATTTTGATTAACTACAAACAATATCCTTAAAACTCATAATAGATTGTCCGGTAATAACTATGATCTCCCATCCAAAATTTAAATATCTATAGAAAGAAAACCACTTCAAAGCTGAAAGCCTCAAAATTTAAGTTGTTTGCATAAAACTCGTCCGTTTAAAATAATTAATAAAAAAATATCTGTCAGAATTAAAAATTTGAAATTGATACGACATGGTATTAAACATACTATTATGAGACTAGATAAGCACCCACCCATATACGTAAATATGTATGGATTTTGATTAATTCCAAACCATATCCTTAAAACTCAAAATAAATTCTCCGATAATAACTAGTTTCCTAGCCAAACCCTAAATATCCATACAACAAGGAAAACCTCTTCAAAGCTGAAAGCCTCAAAACTTGAATTGTGTGCATATGAAAATAGCTAATGAAAAGTATCCGAAAAAATAAAAGTTTAAAATCGATACGATATGATATTAAACGCGATAATGAGATTATATAAACATCCATTCATATATGCAAAATGATCCAAATAGTATTTTTAAAAAACAAAACAGATTATCCGGTAACAACTAATCTCCGAGCCAAAACCTAAATATCCATTACAACATACAAGAAGGAAAACCACTTCAAACTTTGAGTTGTGTGCATAAAACTTGTCTGTATCAAAAAGAAAACGGGTTTCTCCTTCTTCTTCTGACTGAATCTGACACAACTAAATGCAGCAGCATCCAATCCACCATTAAACTCACAGAAACATAGGAGCTCATTTGTTAATGAAAGTCAGTGTCTTTTCAACTCATAGGTCAACAAAAGGCACTCACTCTCTGTAAACAACTAATCCACCATTAATGGAAAGTTCCAATTTTTCGCCTTTCCGCCCTACCTCCGCCGCCAACAACCACCACACCAAGCGCCCACAGCAGCCACTTTTCATCCCGCCCGGCCAAGTCGCCTTCCGAGTGCTCTGCCACGCCTCTCGCGTCGGTGGACTAATCGGTAAATCTGGCTCGATTATCAAGAACATCCAGCAGCAAACCAACACCAAAATCAGGGTCGATGAGACCCCCAATTCATCTACTGATTTTCGGGTTATTTCCGTTATTGGTTCTCCGGTTGTAGCTTCCAAAATCAAGGTTTCTGCTGCTGGTGAAGTGGTGGTAGGTGCTGAGGAGGGTGTGGGAGAGAGTGATGGGGGCTGGTTTGATGTTTCAGCTGCCCAAGATGGGATTTTGAGAGTGTTTGAGAGGGTGGTGGAGGTGGCGGCGGAAGGAGACGTCGAGGCGGCGATGGGGGGAGTGGTTGCTCTTAGGATTTTGGCGGGAAAGGGGCAGGTTGGTGCTGTGATTGGGAAAGGTGGGATGGTTGTGGAGAAGATTAGGAGGGATACTGGCTGTAGGATTAAGGTTTTGATTACGGAGAAGTTGTCTGCTGGACCCTTTCCGAATGAGGAAGTCGTTGAGGTGTGAGTTGTGGTTAATTTAACTCAATGTTGTTATCCATTTATGTCTGCCTATTGTTAAGTTGTTCGGATTTGAATTGGCTAATGTTTTATTGGTGAATTTGGAATTTGTTTGTTGTGTTGGATATAGGTTTAATGCTTGTGCATTTATGCGTTGGAGACTTGAAGTATATAGGTTTACGTTGTGCATTCACGAGATGATTTGTGAATGCAGTCGTTAGATATGCTATCTATTCATGCAATGTCAAGGAATGTGCAGTTTAATTAGCTTTAGTTGCATGTATCACACTTATCCTGTGTGTAATGTATTAATGATTTCATACAATTGGATTCCGAGTATTGATTCGTTTATTTTGCGCATATTTGTGGGAGCTCTAATCAGTTTATCACGTGGATAACAATTAATTAGGAGTGTTTGCATCAGTTAACTAAGTGTGCTGAAAAGTCATGGGCTCGTAGCTCTGAGAACATGTATTTTTATTATAATTGGGCTTAAATATGTAAAACTCTGGACTTCCATAGCTTTCTTTTTCTTCTGATGCAAATAGATTAAATGTAGGTTGAAGCTTCTTCTCTTGGCGGTGAACTATTTCTATATACATGTTGAAGCCAATTTAATAATTAGTAAAGCACAGGTTCACGAGGGGACTGGGGCCTATAAATTAAAACCTCTTGAGTACTTAAAGATTTTGGTAATATGTAGCAACTCTGTGCATCCAATTTGGAAATAGAAAGGCCTCATGTTTGCATGTTTATGCTAAAGTAGTTGTTCTTTCTTATTTCAATGTGGAATTAGTTTAGCCCTATTTAAGTATTGGTGATATTATCGCAGATCGAAGGTGATGTCCTGGGTGTTAAGAAGGCTCTTCTTGCTGTCACTGCACGCCTTCAAGAGTTTCCACCACCAACTGAGAGAACAAGGGCAAATTTGAACAGACCTGCTGATGCAGAGTCATTACAAGTTCTCAATATTGATCAAACCCCGCAGAATAGTCCAGTGCTACAACCTGCAAACGCTTCTCTAAATTCGTTTGGAAACGGTCCTTCAGTGTCCAATTCCGAGGCAAAGTCCAACACAGATTTCCCAAAACGACAGCAAGAAATGGTTTTTAAAATACTCTGTCCCAGTGACCGAATTGGTTGTGTTATTGGAAAGGGAGGCTCAATCATCAGAACAATTCAAAGTGAATCTGGTGCCTATATTAATATAGGTCCAATCGTTGCTGATTGCAATGAACGGTTGATAGCTATTCATGCAATGGAGGTAACTGGTTTCTATCCTTAGTAGAGTCCATGCTTTGTTTTACATGGCATGAAAGTTGATAAAAGTTGTCACTTGTGTAGACTGCAGAATCCCAGTACTCACCTGTGCAGAAGGCGGCTGTTCTTGTTTTCAGTAAATTCACGGAGGGCAGTGCTGTTTTGAGTTTGGACTCGGATGTAAAAGGGCCCACTGTGTGTGCTAAGGTTGTCGTTCCAGTGAACCAGGTCGGCTGTTTACTAGGTAAAGGTGGTGCAATTATTTCAGAGATGAGAAAGGCGACTGGTACTGGCTTAAAAATATTTGGGGGCAACCAACTTCCAAAGTGTGCCCCTGAAAATGTTGAAATTTTACAGGTATTTATAGTTTTGAATACTCTGTTGATCTACATGCCAAATGTGGATTGTTTTCTTCTCTGACTGCTGTGTTCTTTAATGTTTTTTTTCCCCGCTAAAATGAATGGTGGATGAAGAAATTACTTAGATTGGTGAATGTATTATACCTGTGTATTTTGTGGAAAGTATAGACGAAACTTCTTGGTGGTTTTACCCGGGTTAGGAATCACAGTTTCCTTAAAGTATCCAACTAGATTGCAGTTTCCTTTAAGTATCCAGCTAGGTTTCACCACTCTAGCTGCCTTTATCCATATGTGATGAAATTGACTTTGTGATAATAAGTCACTTAATTGGATTGCTGCCTAAAGCTTGCATTGAGTATGAAAATTAACCAAAAAAAAGAAAAAAAGAAGGCAAGTGGAACCTGAGGTTATAATAACCTTCTTGCAGGTTAAAATTATATTATGTGTATGCATGCGTATCATTACTATGTGTTAGGTCACCTATCAATACCATGTACCACTGGTCATGGTTTAATATATTCTCTGACCCGTACATATCTATCCTGTCAAATAAACAACTGTCCTATTTTATAGAGAGGTAGTGAAGGAGGATTGCTGATAGCTCTGATTTTTTTTTTAAAATTGTTTATTCTTTGGAGTTTTGTTCTCTGCCATGGTGCATTCTTTACGTGGTTATTGGTAAGAGATATTATTGAATCATGCATCTTTGGTTTGGTTATGCCTTGCTTAGAATTCTTTTCAAGGTTATGTGGTTATGCTCAACTGATGATAATATGTGCTGAGAAAAATCCACTTCTGTTTTTTAGATTACCGGGGAGCTTGCCAATGTACGAGATGCTATCTATAGGATTGTTGGTAGGTTGCGTGGTTACATTTTA
Organism: Plantago elongata; assembly: GCA_036897095.1. Lineage (NCBI taxonomy): Eukaryota > Viridiplantae > Streptophyta > Magnoliopsida > Lamiales > Plantaginaceae > Plantago > Plantago elongata. The sequence goes on from JAYMSP010001130.1 coordinate 13,634, forward strand.
ATCCCACAGACTTCAAATGGAAGTTCAAACCGTGATGCTTTGAGGACATACAGTAGCAATTATAACCGAAATGAGCCTCCTGCTATGTCACCTGTTATTTTAGCCAATGTCAACGAGAATGATGAGGCCTTAACACAGAGAATGGATCACCTTGGAATTTCCAATAACATCGATCGACCCCCAAACCATAGTTTGCAACCGCCAATTGTGAGACTTAATTCTACATATCCTTCTTTTCCTAATCTCCTTGCTAATTTATTTCTTAGCTAAAAAGTTTCTCTAAATGCGGTCTTAAATGCAGTCAATTGCTGCTGGAACGCCTATGGGAAATTTTATGGATGGTGGCAGAAGGTTGCCCCCAAATAAAGCTGGCATGGAACTTGGCAGGTTGGTCTAAAACTCCACTTCATGTGGCAATATATCCATGTATAAAAACGAGAATTCTATGCAAAACGTCTTAATTTGAACTTATGAGCATTGATATTTGGAAGTTTGAGTCACATGGTCAAGATTGTGAATAAAATAGTGCTCGTTTGGTTGAAGCCTTGAATGTGACTTGTGTTGTAAAAATGTTTTATCATTTTGGTCGTGAGAATTTTTTTTTACCAGAATTGGACACGTAAATGTGCTTTTGTTGTTTTTTTTTTCTTTTTTTGTGGAGGGTTAGTTCCGTAGTTGAGCATATATATATATCTGTGGCTAGTCTAAAAGACTACGAGCCCAAAAGTGTGCCTCCAAAGTACTAAACTGGCCCAAAGCTTTCTTGTTGACTTGTTCGATATCAAAACCTAATCACTGCCATGACATAGGAACTTTGATCCGTGCCATCATAACAGAACCAATTCCTCAAAGGCTCACACACCTTGGTCAGTTCGGTTTTTCGCCAATTTCTTTCCCATGAATCTATCTGTTTCCCATCGATTGTCGTTCACTGTTGTATGTGTTATATTATATGCAATGCTTGAGATTGATGTATGTCCTATTTTCACTTGAAGTTCAAATTTACAAAAGATCCAGTGATGCTGGTTGTTTTTACATAGTCTGTATTACTCGTGAAATACTTAACAGGTAAATGACTCTACCTATATTGTTATATGCACAGATCAGCAATTGTGACAAACACAACAGTTGAAATTGCTGTACCCGAGAATGTTATTGGCTCGATTTATGGAGAGAATGGGAGCAATTTGGTTCGTTTGCGACAGGTAAATAAAAGCTAGCACTATTATAAAGAACTTACAGGTTATGCTTGTGGTCTTCTGTTCTTTTTTTTTTTGGTTAATATTTTATTCATTGCTTGCAGATTTCTGGTGCAAAAGTCATGGTGCATGAGCCTCAGCCCGGAACAACTGATAGAATGGTGGTTATATCTGGGTCACCTGATGAAACTCAAGCTGCACAGAGCCTACTCCAAGCATTCATACTGTCTGGATCAGTATGAAGATATGCATCAAAGTACACTAGGATGTTTTTGCTGCCAATCCTTTGAAACTGGGTTAAACACCTTGTTTCGGGTTATCAACTTATTCTCTTTACAACCAATTTTGACGCTAACCTTTCAGCCTCTTGGCTGTTCTGTGTCGAGGTGACAAATTTAGTTAGCGAATTTCTGTGCAGTTACTATTCTTTTGGTCATATTCATGTATTTTGCTGTGGTAGCTTACTGTAGCTGGTGAGAGCGGCAAGCCTGCTCACCACCTTTGCTCTAGAATCTAGCTATTGCAACAGTTCATACTAGTTATAGAATCAGATTTTGCACATATAACCAAACAGTTGATTCCTTTAGTTGCTATTCTAGCTCTGTTTGTTTGAGTTGTGCTCAATCAAAATGCACACTTGCAACTATAATTCTATCTTCTTCATTTCTTATATGGAATGGGATATATGTCATTTATCTTTGGCATTCGTAATATGCAGCGAAATATCATCGTATATTCATATCATGCTAGGAAAGACGGACACTGCTCACCTGGAAGCTGCAAGGACATCAATGGATGTGTGCTTGCATCTGTTGTCAACGGTCATTTGCCCCCTTGTGATTTTGCAACAGGCATTTGCTAGTTACCTTCCATTATTTTCGAAACATGCATAGTAAGAAGGTAATATCGACTATAAGTAGGTGAAGGGAATTTCCTTGATGTTAATATTGGCATTCTAAATTCTTGCACACTGGGAGGTGATTGTTTTCGCATTAGGAACTTGCCTGATATAGATAATACGAAGGGCAGAGCATGAATGTGAACCATTCAAATTCCATTATAAAGTTCAAAAGTTACATCAAACAGTAGTCTATATAAGACTTTTATCCAAACCACTGTGCATAACATTACCATAGTACTATGGTTTGGAGCACAGCATACAGTTTACATCATTTAGTCATTTAAATAACTTCTTCATGAGAATGCAGGATTATAACACTCAAGTCTTCAGCTCTTCACAACTGCATCACTTGCTGTTGCTTCCGCTTTGAGAATGATTTCGACATTGTCATGAACTCCTTGAAGCAGGAGTTCACCATCGTACGTAAGAATCTTACGTTTCTTTCCTGCACGTAGCGTTCCAACTAGAGCTTCGAAGATGTTTGCACATCTGTCATCATTGAACAACACCCCAAATGTGACCTGCACCGGTCAAAATAAACTTAAACGTTTAGCTCTTTCCATACAAACAGCATAATGGTTTTCATAGCAGACCAAACAACCTTAAGACATTTGTGTATTAAGTGAGGTCAAAAAAAGAAAGAGCCTAATAACCCACCTATCAAGCATGAAATCGGAATCGGATTGATCCGAAATCAAGAGATCACTAATTGTGTACAATCTCCATATGAATATTGACCTTGCTAAATGAGGACACAGTCAATATCTGATTTACAGTTTGGTTCAGACTCACAGAATTATGAGTAAGCTTTAGAACAAGATGGATCAATCCATTCCATTACAATCAAAATGAGGCACTGATAATGTGAGATCTGTGCGTTCTTTGTTTATATACAATAATCAAAATTGAAGAAACCAGTTGAATACGAGACATCGGGAACAATCGACAGATCGGGCATAATGCATCTAGCTAAACAAGTCAAACAACATGATTCTTGAATTGCAAATCCACAATTGTCAGTTAATTAAACAAATCTAGGTAATGATGGGTTGAAAGAAGAAGAAGAAGAGACCTTGTAGGATCCATCATCTTGGAGTTTGCCGAGACGTTTGATCTCTTCTTTCAGTCGCCCAACTTCTTCTTCTACGTTCATGACTTTCTCTGTCCAGTTGATTTGTTTTTTAAGCTTTGTCCAAATGCAGTCTCACTTGCTTCTATTTATGCATTCAATACTCCTATGCAAAAGGGAAGGACAGAAATGAAAAGGATAAGAAGACATATCACGTTTAATTATTTCGGAAAGAATGAATTTCTTTTATTTTCATTTTTTTCTTTTTCAATATGCAAGTTTTTATTACTAAAATACTCCTGTGTAGGAGACGAGATTTGTTTATGTATTTAACAAGAAAAGTCAACCATCTTGGATTAGTGTTCATAGCTATTTCGATTTGTTGTCATCTTTTACTTTCAATATAAAAAATGCAGAAATTACTACTGTCAATATTATAATTTAAGAAGCACAATTTAATTAGTAAATTACTAACAACAAATGATATATTGAAAATTAAATATTACAAACTCAAAAAAACAGAACAACAATCATTTTGAAAAAATTTAAAAGTGTATAATGTTCAATGCATGTCCAGTTTAATCGGTTACAAAGTACAACTTATTTTGAACAATTTTATTCTAATTATGTCTCATGTGATCATATCATAATCCAATCAATATTCAATCGACACTTACATTTCATAATATTTTATCTGAATGACAAACAAATCTTTTTCATCATCCAATCTGTTTTAAGAATAAAAGTAGCAAATTATCGATAGCTTAGGGCATAAAAACGTTAATGTACGGGGAGAATTGGTACCACATTTCGAACAGAAACAAATTCGACAACCTGAAAAAACACAAACACGAACAAACACTCATCTTCTTCGTTTACGTTTCTCCACAATGGATCAAAGAACCGACTTTCACCATCCCCTTTTCCATCATCCCAACACAATTCCGAATCCAGATCATAACATCAACCAAGAAGACGAAGATCAAGATCAGCAAGACCAAGAAGAGCGACACGACGTCGTCCAGTGCTCTAATGGGGCCGATTCCGATAACCAATTAGTCACTCAAGGTGCTGGTGTTGGAGGAGAGAGCTTTAACCAGCTTACGCTGTCGTTTCAGGGCCAAGACTACTTTTTTGACTCCGTTTCACCTGAGAAGGTACAATCTTTTTCTCTCTTCCTTGTCCTTATTCACTGTTTGTACAATGTGAATTATTCTGATTCTAGTACTAATTTGTAAAGTACAATTCAATTAAGCAACTCTAGTAGTAGTAGTAGTAGTAGTAGTAGTAGTAGTAGTAGTGTTTAATTGCTGCTATGGTGGTAATGGAATGGTTCTCGGTGACATGGTTTTCAGGTGCAGGCAGTTATGTTGCTATTGGGTGGATATGAACTTCCCACTGGGATGCACAGTCCCGTGGTGAATCCTCCCCGAAACACTGCGGTACGAGTGCAATTTGTTATGCCTGAGAGTTATGTGGCAAATGAGTTTCATAACATGGTTAATTGTCTTTTTATCATGTCTTGGTATTTGGTTCGACAGAGTTTGGGGTATTTTCCGGGGAGGTCTAGTCCATCGCAGAGGGCTGCTTCTTTGCATCGGTTTAGGGAGAAGAGGAAGGAGAGATGTTTTGATAAGAAGATCCGATATACTGTGCGCAAAGAAGTTGCTCTGAGGTAATTAGAGCAAAATATGCATTTTTAATTCTTCTTGCTGTTTTTACTGCTCTAGCTCCATTTATGCGCTTAATGACACATTGAAAATGTATTAACCTGTGATGTTTTCACAATCATTTTTTATTGGTTTGTGATAAACTGATAGTGAGTACATTTTTTTCGCAACATAACATTGAACAGTTTTGAGTGGTCGGCTTAGGGTGTGAATTTGAGACGATTTAGACTGTAGAGGGTTAATTGATATATGTATGGAAAATTGAGTCATGGTGTGAGAAGTTTCTAGACTGTAAGAGTAATTCTCAGATATTATGCCATATACTTCTCTCTTTATCCTGTTAGTTCAATTTGTGTGCAAGAGTGTGAAACATTTTCATCTCTGTTGGTTGTACACCTTCCTTCCCGTTCAATCTCCTACTTCTTTCTTCTTTTTCCTCTTTTTTTTTTTTTTTTTTCTTTATTTAAGTAGGAGTTAAAATGAAGTTTTCTAATTTACATCTAGAGTGGATTAACCTGTTGGCATTGCCATTTTTTTTCAGTCAAACCTACGAAATGTCTCATAAGATGCACGGTTCAGTAGTGGATCACGCCTCAACAGAAATACAATTTCGTATCTACGCTGATTAAATACTTTTTATTTTGTTGGACACGGCAAACAATGCATTATTAAATGACATAATAATGCCTGCCAAAATATATTGCTTCTTTGTAGGATGTGTTACATGCCTAATTGTCTGGCTAGCGGCTAGCCTGTAACAATTGGGAAACATGTGTTTTATCACAATGAATCTTCAAGAGCAAGGTATATTCATATGTAAACCTGCTCTAAAAATAAAAACTAAACAATTTAAAATTTAAAAATTCACAAATGCACTGTACTTTGTCCATGTTGACAGTCGAACTCACGAACTTTCAGATGTTACCGTGTTATTTATCTCATACTTCATCTATGTGATCATTTAAAAAGGTTTCTATCTCATGCCTCCACATTCTGCCAGGATGCAGCGTAAGAAAGGTCAGTTTACATCATTCAAGTCCCCCTCTGATGAAGCTGGTTCATCCTCCACAGATTGGGACGGAAGTGCTGTGCAAGAGGAACAGGAAGCCTTGTGAGTGCCTTTTGAAACTCAAAACATGTAAAAAAACAGCAGCATAGCTTGCATCACTGAAATTAAATGTAAACTTGTACTATTTGGGTCACCTAGAGTCATATTGATCCTTTTGTCTTTTCCTGTGAGCTCTTAAAACTAATGCTGTTCAATATATTGATTCGTAACAGCTGTATGAATTGTGGAATTGGCTCGAGTTCGACTCCTATGATGCGACGTGGACCAAATGGGCCCAGGACTCTGTGTAATGCATGCGGGCTCAAGTGGGCTAACAAGGGATCGCTTATCTTCTTGACAGATGTATGTGAAAATACATTGGGTCCTACATGTCTTGTAATTTCTTCATGTTAGGCTCGATTATAATGAATAACAATATGCATACAGGGAGTATTAAGGGACATCCCAAAAGTTCCAACTGAAGAAGTGCTGCAGAGTGATTCTGTAGAGGCTAGTGAAGTTGCTCACTCATAATCTTTCTTCCCAGTTTCTCACATTCAGTGCTACAGGTGAACTGCACTACTGCAGTTTTACGGCTACTGATTATGTTATTGGTTTTACTGTTTGCAGTTCAATATTGACGCCAGTGGAGAAAATACTCTAATGGTTATTAACGATGGCGACAATTGAACTTTGATTGCATCCAGGGCTACTTACAGTTACATATGACTTTCCTGCATTTTCGCTGAGTTCCTGATGTACTTGTAGTAGGTTAATTAGAGACTTTGTTTTGAAACTTGTACATATACTTTCTGTCACTTGTTAGCATGGCATAATACAAGTACAACATCTAGATTTTTGCAGCATAATGTCTTGTTTGTAGCAGCATGGTGTGATGTGTATTGTATGGTGCTTTCTAAATCAAAGAGCCACAATATACTACTGCCCTGGAAAATACTTACCTAGACTAGATTTACAATTTTTGCAGACCATGTGGCTAAGAATCCTTCATAACTAATGTATCTTGTAAAGTATTCCTACCCACAGGTCTACGAAAAAAGTCCATGATCCGGTCTTGGTTACTGGTAAACTATGCTTGGAACAATTTACATTATCATCTTTACCCAGACCTTATCATTTTTACTCTAACCTTATCATTATCTATCTTACCTCTTTGATATTAGTTGGTATCTTACCTCTTTGATATTAGTTGGTAGCTGAATAATTAGCTGACAGTTAGTTAGGGTACCTTTTTGAAGTTAGTTGGTAGCTGAATAATTAGCTGGTAGTTGGTTAGGTTGCTTTTTTATTCACTCGAATTTCTTCCGTTTCATCGATTTTGTTCGGATCCGCCCTTTCTTCGGAAAAAGAAGTCAAAAAGCTAACTTAGTTAGCTTCTCAAACCAACTAGCTTGTTTGAAAAGCTGCGCGTTCATGTAATGAGTTGTTTATTAAAAATAGCTGATGGAGCTGAAAAGGCAGTGATAAACAGAGTCATATATTTGTAACTTTCGTCTTTAATTTACACTAACAAACTATATATCGATTTATAATAAATCATAGTTATATGGCTTAACCAACTTATGAATTTAATCATTAAAATGATAAAACGTCAATCTTTCCTTTCCTTTTAAGTTTCAACGGAGTAAGGAAATCAATATACATTCGAATTTTGAATATAGAGTTCAAATTGTATACTATTTTTACATACATTCCATAATTATATGAATATCATTTTAAACGAGTAACTTTATCAATTATAAATATAATACGTGAAGATTAAATTGTAGAAAATAATGAGTAGAAAATTTTGCAATCTTTCCTAGTAATAAACAACATTGGTAGGAAATTGAAGAAAAAATAAGATTGCTCTCGGCAATAGATAGGAGGGACAAAATAAGAAAATTGATGGAAAGTGGATTGCGTGAGGACAGTAATTATCCATAAATAGGTACAAACGCAGTAGCGTATCTCGTTACCAAAATTGCCAGTGGCAAAATCGGGTAAAAACAGAATTTTTATCAACGAGAAACCCCTCTCTTCTTCTTCTTCTCATCTCCCTCTTTCACGAATTTATTCAAACACCTTTCCTGCAATTCCCATCCCAAACCCTAATTCCTCAAATGTCCAATTAGATTAGGGCTGGCTGAAATTCTACCTTGACCTAAACAAGCTAAATGCAATAGACCAAATCTCATCCCCAATTCAATTCATGTACGCACAGCCACCACCCAATTCAGCCCCCATGAACAGCACCACCAACGTACAGCAACACCTGCACCAGCAGGGTACAAGCGCCACTCACATCGACGAGGAAGACGATGACGTCCAGTACGCTAACGGTGCTGATTCCATCGACGACATTTCTCCGTCTCAGATTAGATACGAGCCTCCTAATAACTCTCACTCGCCACACGCACTTGTTGTCATAGACAACGTGGGCTCTCACGCACTGTACGCGACCGAGGTTGCTCCTCCGACGCCGGTGTCGTCTGGTGGTGAAGGATCGGCTGACCAGCTCACGCTCACCTTTCAGGGGCAAGTTTTTGTTTTCGACTCCGTTGCTCCGGACAAGGTCCGCTCTTTCTCCAATTTTGGATACCTTTTTGAAATTTTAAGTGAATTTAGCTCAGTCCTTCTATTTTGTGCTTGATTGGTTCTTGCCATTGGTGATTATATTATTTAAGTTTGCTGGGCTTGATGGAATTGCAGGTAAGATCACTCCATTCTGTTCTTGCTACTGTAATTTCTAGATGTTGTAATTTATCTTTCTTTAGTCAGTTGAAGTATGCATCACTCTGTTTAAGATAATTGAGGTTCCGAAATGTGGTTATCTGTGTTGGTGTATTTGTAACGTACCCGACTACCCGTGTCCATTGTTTACGGATGTCTTGTACAACCATTGAGCAATTAAAGAGTTTTTATCCTGATCGGTCATCCAGGTTCAGGCAGTTTTGTTGCTATTGGGTGGGTGTGAGGTACCTGCTGGGATGCCTAATCCTGGAATGGCTCCTCCGACTCATAGGGTATGCAAAAAATTGCTTAATTTTTAAAATTGATGTAATTACAGAGTGGAGGTCTAAGATTTTTCAGCTGGTTTCTTGTTCAATAGATTTTGGGTGAATATCCCACCAAGTCGAGTCAGCCACAAAGGGAGGCTTCTTTGAACCGGTTTAGAGAGAAGAGAAAAGAAAGAAATTTTGATAAAAAGATTCGGTATTCGGTGCGCAAGGAAGTTGCTCTTAGGTAAGGAGCATTGGACAAGTACCAATGTACTTATGTACATCTCGCTCTACTGTATGTTCTCTGAGGCTATATTCCCTACTGACTCGTGTGATGGAATTTCTGTTGCATTTTGATCTATGGCTCATGAATTTGGATTTGTTCTGGCTTATTATTGAACCTTTGATTATGAATAAGAGGGCGTATAAAGCACTTCTACAACATAAAGTCTATATAATATTTCTGTAATTCTTGTCTGGACTTCTTTAGATACTTGGCTAATCCTTACAAATATGGTGAAACGCATTTTATTTACTAATATCAAGCATTCAGAGGTCATTTAATTTAATTTTGTTCAATAACAAATAGATGTGTCGTTAAGATCTAGTATTGTATATCCAAAAATTTCCTGAAACGGACCTTCATGCCCCAGCCTTACCTTTTATATTAGATGCTTCCAAACCCCACTAGTTTGTAATATTCACACCAAACCACAGTTCTGTTCGACTTTACTGGCTGTTTCTTTATTTTCCTTTTACCTTTTATCCGAAGCTCATATCTAGCTTATCAGGATCTATTGGGAAGATTTTGGTGTGGCAAGGTTTGATTCGATGTTTTTTCTATGCTGTTTTAGTTACGGAATTTCTGGAATAAGTGTAGCTTCCTACTTCTGATGATAAGATAACGTTTTAGGAGGAATCTATATACATTTGGCCAGCAAAATTCGAATAGATACTGGTTATGAGCTCATGCATTTAGTCAGTCTTATGAGTGCTTATAGATTTCAACAATAGCTGTCATAATCGTACAACTAGGGACAAATGTTAGGAACTGTACGGAAACATTCTTGTATGGTTGTTTTTGTTGCATCCTTTGACAGCATACTGATTGTTTAAGAAAATGATATGAATATAATGAACCTTGTTATACTAATCATGACATCACTTTCCATGTTGATAGAATGCAGCGTAAAAAGGGTCAATTTACATCATCAAAGTCGGCTATTGAAGAGACAGGTTCATCTTCTGCAGATTGGAATGGGGGTTCTGGCCAAGAAGAAGAAACTTCGTGAGTGCCAAACTTTATCTTCCAATTATTTTATCATTTTAATCATTTGATTCACGAGAAGAATTAAACTCTTAGAATGCTCCCTCGACTGACATAGGTTTTCCCCTTGGATCGCCTGCATCCAAATTTGGTGTTTAATGCTCCATCTTGTTGACTTATTACAGGTGTGGGCATTGCGGTAGTAGCTCAAAAAATACCCCTATGATGCGGCGTGGACCAAATGGGCCACGGACTCTGTGCAATGCTTGTGGTCTCAAGTGGGCCAACAAGGTGTGTTTCACTTGTAATCTTGTCTATTCATTTTAATATTGTTGTCATGTGGCCTAGTTATAGGCTAATAGCAGTATAGCACTTTTGCCATAATTGTGTTGCTGCTTTCTCCAACTGTTGATTCAAATACAATTACTTGTCAGAGAAAATAACAGTTATCAGGATTCCTAAAGTCTGATTGTACGTGTATTTATTAGTTGGTGGCCAGCTTGTTGTTTTGTTAAGTGGGAAGCCTATGCTAAGTTTCAATCTGTATATAGCTTCCCACATAAAAACTGAGTTGTTCTCAGGCATGAAACACTGAATCTGATAATTTGCCCATTCAACCTGTTTTTTTCTTTTCTCTTCTTTCTCTTTCTGTTATTTTGATGTATGAAGTCTTCGAATTTTAGTTCAGAAAACCGGGTTAAAAACACCTAATGTTTTTACCCAACCTGAGGTTTTAATTCTATACCAATCACTCCTTTAGTTATCTTTGGAATTGAAGTCTTTTACCTGTCAAAATAGATCCTGAATTATCACCCTTAACTTAGAAATTGTTTCAGGTTAACATCATTACACATCTTGGATAAAGACTGTCATTGCAAGTTTTCTACTAATTGACAAATTTTCTTGCTGTATATTTTTCTGCATCCTTTCCCACGCATATACTGATAGTTTATTTTTTCCTCCAATGCTGCAGGGAGTCCTTCGAGATATTTCAAAACATCCAGTTAGTGGAGTACAGCAGCACACCATGCAGGTTAGTGACTGTGTACGGGATGTATCCATTTCCATTTTACACAGTTGGAGTAGTTTTTGTCCGTCTTTCTGCTTGCTTATTTGGTTTCCATTTCCTTTTTGTGCACCTCACTTGGACAGCTCAATGGTGAAGCTCATGGAGAAAACACAGTGATGTCTTCAGCTAATGTTATGATTTCTTCAAATGGTGGCAGTTAGTTCTTGATTGCTCACTTGTAATTGTGATTGTTGGTTTTTTACAAGCCAGAGTGAGTCTGTACAATATATTTCAACTTCTTATTGCTGGTGGTCAGATATACATGGATCACAAATAGGATTCGTTTCTTTTGCCATAGCTTTGCAACCGTGATGTGAAGGAAATGGATGTAACTTTGAACGAACTTGTGTTGAACTTTCTCATTTTCAGCTTGCAAATATGTTGACATCTGTTTTTCCTTTTTTTTCCTTTCTTTTCTCTGCAAGTACAGAAATCAATACTCACTACGTCCCAAGAAGCTTCGTACATTTGCCATTTTTAATCGTGCTATTAAACTTCATACATTAATAAAAATGGAATAGTAAAAAATTAATAAAAATGGAATAGTAAAAAAAGAAGTTACTTCACCACTAACAAATAACAATATCAATTTTATATAAAAATTATATATTTTACCACTAAAAGTATATTTTTTCCCATCTTCTTCATTTTTATTATTATTTTAATTATTTAATCATAGTGTATGAAGTTTAATGAGACGGAGGGAGCAGTAGATTGAGGTGTCTTTGGTTGTAGGCTAGCCAATGCTTGGGGCTGTGGTGCATTTCATTTACCTAAGCGCCTCTGGCTGTTTTGCAGCTATCCATTTGCATGCAAGAGATATTTTGGTTGAGATTTTCTTGCATTCTCTCTGTATAACGCATAACAAAGTGGAGGAAGCATGTACGGCTCTTGGGCAACTTTTCCCGTCCAAGTGTGTTTTCCGTGATGTTTCAACTTCACATGGCCCTAATTTGATACCAAAATGAACTCAACCCTTGAAGATTATGTACTTGAGCTTGAGCAATGAAAAGACCCTTGGGGCCTCTATTTTCCTGATAATGGCTAGGCAATGTTTCGACGTGGATCCATTTATTGTTCTCTCTAGTGGATCGGTTGCTCGGTAAGGAACACCTCTTAAAAATTGCTAATCAAAATGGACGAATGAGGTCTTAAAGAAAATGTAATCTCATCATTTATGGGGCTCACGGGACACAAATAAATCCATCATTCGTGCCGTGGTATATAATTGCAAAAACATTCTTTTTTACGAGAAACAAGTAAGATTCATATGTTAATCAATCGTGGAACATGTAGCTAATGTGTTGAACAATCTAGTTCCGTGGCTAGGAACTATAGTGAATTAGTAATAGAAGAAGTAAAACTTTTGAGGTTAGTTTATAAACTATAAACTAAGTATGAGAATTAATTTTTCTACTCTACGGATTTCTATCCTAAGCTAGTTATTTTCAATGATACATATGTTAATTTTATAAAAATAAATATCATGTTTATTTCCGTAATATCTTTTCAACTTGACTTATTTTCGAAAATCGTAAAACTTTTTGTGAAACATAGCAGAGCGGTAAAGTTATGGGCCTAAATGTTTGGGCTGAAATGAGGGAGCCCAATCGGAAAGTGTAGGGAGTGAATCCAGGTAGCGGAGAGGTGATTTTATGAGTATACCCTAAAAACAAGTCATCATCATCTTCACTCACAAATCGCCGGTGGAGGTTTTTGCAGATAAAGAGTGTTGCAGAGGTGCTAGAAACTACCTTCAGGTAACACGAGTTCTCTCCACATCAAATTCGTGTTACATCGATGAAAATCAATCGAAGCTATCAGTTAAATTCGCCAATTGCCTAAATCATTCTCCTGACAATTTTAATCTAGTTTTGCGATCTAAACATTCGTGACACCGAATAATTTCCTGCTTGAAATCGTCGAATCCCTCTGTTTCTGCACCAATTCTGAACCAGTGAATTGAATTTGGTTATTGTTGTTGCAAGTTGTAAACCATAGAAGTGAGAGTTCTGTGTGGTTTTTAGTTTTATGACCTTAGCTTTATTTTGAAACGATTGTTATCTGACAGCTGAGGTGTTAGAATTCGAATTGCAAGATGGCGACCTTTGCAAGACCTGAGAATGCTTTGAAGCGGGCAGAAGGTAATTTACGACATAATGCACCGCATATTTTATCATCATTTGTTTTCTAGTGCTTTTTTATGTTACATTCTTCGAATGATAGCCGCTAGCTGGCAGGAAGTGAATAAGCTTTTAATTACCTGAGAGTTATTGATTGCGAGAACATTACATTAGACAGTCAAGAGTTTGAGGGTGTTTGGCGGTAGTGAGTGTGTTTTTTTGTAGACATGCTCGTTCGATACATCCGACAAAATAAATTCACATTTGGAGGTAATTTGAACTGGGCTGTTTCTATTTAACTTTTGCAGAGTTGATCAATGTGGGAACAAAGCAAGAAGCCCTTGAGGCTCTTCATAGTTTTATAACCTCAAGAAGGTATAGAGCATGGACAAGGACTCATGAGAAGATAATGTTCAAGTATGTGGAGCTTTGCGTTGAAATGAGGAGGGGGAGACATGCTAAGGATGGTCTCATTCAGTATCGTGGTATTTGCCAACAAGTCAACATCACTTCTCTAGAGGAGGTGATCAAGCATTTCATGCAGTTGTCTACAGAGAAAGCTGAGCATGCACGTACTCAGGCCCAAGAATTGGAAGAAGCTCTCGATGTGGATGACTTAGAAGCTGATAAAAGACCTGAAGATCTTATGCTAAGTTATGTCAGTGGGGAGAAAGGGAAGGACAGGTCCGATCGCGAGCTGGTTACACCCTGGTTTAAGTTCCTGTGGGAGACCTACAGAACCGTGCTGGAAATTTTACGCAACAACTCAAGATTGGAGGCTCTGTATGCAGTGAGATTTTCTTCCTTTTTTTAATCATGATTGTGTTTAACTGGGTTCTACCACCAGCATAAACCCATTTTTAATTAAAACCCGGATGAATCACTAATATATGTATGTATTTGTTGCACCGTTTATGAGTTGATGCATCACACATAATGTTAATTAGACACAATCTTCATACGAAACTAAACAGATTTTTAAAAACATTTTAGTTGTGGAAGCAAGTTATTTATAGTGTATCACTGTATTGTAATTCTGTACTTGGATTTTGTGATGGCATATTGTATTAAAATGTTTTTCTATATGATCATTGTTGAATCTGAAAATAGAATTCAGCTAACAATGCATTTTGATCCCATTGCTTGTTTATCTAATTATTCAATTTATTCTTGCGAGCATCACATTTAGGACTATCCTGTCTCAATCTGGCTATAAAGCAACTAGAGGGGTTTCTGTGCATTCTTAACCATGCATGTCTGTTTGGCTTACAGAGTTCCTAATTTGAAATAACATCATTTCAAACACTGAATGCATATTTCATAGTTCATAGTCTGCTCTAAACATTTCTAGATATACACAGCCTATATACCTTGTGATATAAGATGTATCTGCTGTACTTATCTATGACTGGCTACTACTACGTGAATTTTAGTGCATGTCTTCCTCACTTTTGTAGCCTATGTGTTCATAACTCTAGTTGTTGATCTAGTGATTTTGAATGATGTCTGCTAAATAATAAATATAGGCTTGTGTGGTATCAATATCATTTGCACTTTTATTTAGTAATACAAGTTGTAGCTACCATAATTTGTATTCAAGTGGAATTTATGGAGGTACTTGTAACATGTAGATGACTGCCCACCGTGCTTTCCAATTCTGCAAGCAATACAAGCGAACAACAGAATTTCGGCGATTGTGTGAAATCATCAGGAATCATCTTGCTAACCTTAATAAGTATAGAGACCAAAGAGATAGGCCCGATCTCACTGCTCCTGAGAGCTTACAGTTATATCTGGATACTAGATTTGATCAGCTGAAAGTAGCTACTGAACTTGAGCTTTGGCAGGTTTGTCAGCATTCTCATGTCTGCACTTGCACACAAATTCAAGGTTTTACTTTGTCAAGATTTGTAAGATTATGTACTGCCTTCTCTAATTATTTTAATTTTTTTTAATTTTGAGATATGCAGGAAGCCTTTCGTTCTATCGAAGATATATATGGATTAATGTGCATGGTCAAGAAAACACCAAAATCATCTCTGATGGTTGTGTACTATTCCAAGCTTTCAGAGATCTTCTGGATGTCATCTAATCATCTTTATCATGCTTATGCATGGCTTAAGCTGTTTACACTACAGAAAAGGTATAATAAGAACCTTAATCAGGCGGATCTACAGTTGATAGCATCATCAGTTGTTTTAGCTGCACTTTCAGTTCCGCCTTATGATCGCTCATATGGTGCTTCTCATTTGGAGCTTGAAAATGAAAAGGAACGCAATCTTAGAGTAGCTAACCTTATTGCCTTTGACGTTGAATCCAAATCTGAGAACAGAGAAGTGGTATGGATTTGTCTGTGGTGTTTTGTTCATTCATCACATCACTTGAGTTCCCTTTATTTGGTGACTTACTGTTTCTTGTTTTGCAGCTGTCAAGGCCATCACTCCTCTTGGATCTGGTATGTGAAATCTCCTAGCTTACTTTCATTCATTACCCCCTTTAATATCTAGCCCATAACTGCATGTCTGTACTAGTCACTGCATGCAAATAAGCAGATACTGCCTGCCTGGATCCTGTATATTTGTACTGTTTTTCTTAAAAGGGTTACTGTGCTGGTTTATTCTTAATAGATGTTCTTTATTTAGGTGTCCAAAGGTGTAATGAACTGTGTAACCCAAGAAGTTAAGGATCTTTACCATTCTCTGGAACATGAGTTTGTTTCTCTAGATCTTGCTGTGAAAGTACAACCCCTTTTAGCAAAAGTCTCGAAGCTTGGGGGTAAGCTGTCATCCGCTTCTGCTGTTCCAGAAGTGCAACTGAGTCAGTATGTTCCATCACTGGAGAAACTTGCTTCACTGAGGTTGCTGCAGCAGGTTTGTTGGACTGCTTTTTATGCTCCTCTGCGATATTTACCTTGGCCTTATATTAGGTTGATATTGTGTTTCTAATTTTGCATACCTTTTCTTTCCTCCAGGTTTCGCTGGTCTACCAGACAATGAATATTGATAATCTTTCTAAGCTGATTCCTTTCTTTGATTTTTCGGTTGTCGAGAAGATATCTGTGGATGCTGTCAAAAACAACTTTTTATCATTGAAAATCGATTATAGCAAGGGCGCAATATTTTTTGGTGATAAAGTAAGCTTGAACATTTTTACATCGACTCTTATAGTTCCTTTATCTCTTTTGTTGATTATTGATGCTGTCTAACTATCCTGATATTTTAACTATGTTATTATACGGAAATTTTGAGTTCCTGTATCGGAATATGATGCGGATACGCCCTTATATTCCCAAAGTACATCTGTTAGAAGTATTGCATTTAAGTGGAGTTCTAACTTTGTTTGGCTCTTATCAAATAGTATGTCCCAGATACACAAAGTTCCATGTATTACCTCAATACCTATGCTTATTATTTGTAAAACTCCTGTTTTTTAACACCTCGCCCTGAAGAAAGAATGCATATCTGCTCACCGCTTAGACATTCCCTCCCTCCAACGCTTCCTTGAAATCTTCCTGCTTTCAGCCTATTGAAGCACACTGTCGGATTTGGAAGTTACAGATGCGGCTTTGTTGGCCATCACTGAAATAGTGGTCAAGTTTTGCATGATTATTGACTTATTGTTTAGTTTTTCGTTACAGTGGTCAAACATGGCTTGGTGCAAACAACACATGTATAAAAAGTATGTTCTGAGTAAGTTAAATGGACCCAACATGAAATGCCCTACCGTCTAGCTATTTACTTCTCTCTCTATATATAATTGTAATAATGCTAATATATTGAACATGATTAAAATAATACAATTTCCGTCTGATACACTCTTGCTTTACTTTCTTAATGCTGCTTTAGACTCTTGAGTCAGATGGTCTACGTGATCACCTGTCAACATTTGCGGGATCCCTTAGCAAAGCAATGTTCATGATCGCACCTCCTGTGAGCAAAAGTTCGAAAATTGGAGAAACGTTTTTGGACTTGGTCGAAGTGGTAGAGAAAGAACATAAAAGACTTCTTGAACGCAAGTCAATAATAGAGAAACGCAAAGAAGACCAAGAACGCCAGCTTTTGGAGATGGTACGTTGTTGTCATTTTCCCTTTATGTTTGCTTGAGACATTGTAGTTTCCCTTTATGTATCTACTCTTGCATGATTGGCTCAGGAACGAGTGGAAGAGGCAAAGAGGCTGAAGATACAGAAAATAAACGAAGAGGCAGAGCAGAGGAGACTTGCCACTGAGTTTGAGCAAATGAAGAACGAAAGGATTCTCAGGGAAATAGAGCAGCGTGAGCTCGAGGAAGCTGAAGCTTTCCGTCAAGAAGCTGAAAAACGTGGTGGTAGGAAGAAAGGGAAGAAACCAATTTTAGAAGGAGTAAGTCACTGATACTCCCAGTGAGCTTGTTTCATTTTTATTTTAGCCTGCTTTTGCTGATAACAATAATTTTATGTCAGGAGAAAATTACCAAGCAGACTTTGATTGAGCTAGCTCTAATTGAGCAACGGAGAGAGAAGCAAGAAATGGAGAAGAAACTTCAGAAGCTTGCCAAGACAATGGATTACTTGGAGAGAGCAAAACGAGAAGAAGCAGCCCCACTTATTGAGGAATCATTCCAGCAGCGTTTGACAGATGAGGAGGCTCTGCATGCAATTGAGCAGCAGGTTGAGCTAGTGATATTATTTTTGCCTTGCATTGTTTTGAGTCCATGGCAATTGTTTATCTTGATTACTTGCAATTCCCATTAGCTTTTTTTTTTGGTCGGTACTTGGTTAATTGATAAATTAACAATACCTTTCATTGTATTGAAACAGAGAGAAATTGATGTAAGCAGACAGCGACATACTGGAGACCTGGAGGAAAAAAGAAGGCTTGGCAGGATGCTGGATAACAAGGTCCCTTGCCTTTTCCGATTATGTAGTTTACAATAAAATTGTTAATTGTGTTATTACCCAAGTGTTTTCAATGAGCTCAATCAAGATGGTATTTTGGTCTTAGATAAATAATAATTAAAATTTTCTTTTAGTTGCAGTCTCACGCAAGACTCTATCTATTAAAAGTAAAATCTAAGTCAACAAAGGCCAATCCCATGCTCTTAAAATGTTGTGCTCGTTTTCTGTATAGTATGAAACATTACAGCTAAGAAGATGAATACTCTTCTTGGTTGCATATCATATCAGGATCCACTACTTTGTCCCGATGTGTTTATAGTGTTGACCACTGTCCTTGTGGAAATTCCAATGTTTACAGTTTACAGGACATGTCCATCCTTGTTTACAGATATCTTGTTGACAAATTGCCTTTTTACATATTGATGGAAGCATGTATTTTCTAATGAAATGCTCTGTTGGTGGACGATTATTTTGCATGTTGATGCTAATCTTGAATAACTTACTCAACTTTCTAAAATGTGTGTGATTAGAGCTGTTGATATTCATTTAGCCATGTCGGTGCCTGTGCAGAAAATATTCCAAGAAAGTGTGGTTGGCCGCAGGAGGACTGAGTTTAACAGACTTAAGGAGGAGAGAGCAGAGAGAATCAACCAAATCCTGCAGTCACGGAAACAGGAAAGGGAGACTAAAAGGAAAATGCTATATTTCATTAAAACTGAAGAGGAGAAGCAGAGAAAATTGCGTGAGGAGGAGGAAGCAAGGAAGCTTGAAGGTATTTCTTCTTCCTTAGTTTATTAAATGTGTAGCATATTGTTTACATACAAATTCAAAATGCTCTAATTTACATTCATCAAGTGTTGTTCAAATTCTTGGTTCTGAATTTATGAATTTTCAGAGATGGAGAGGCGAAAGAAAGAGGAAGCTGAACGCAAGGCAAGGCTGGATGAAATTGCTGAAAAGCAGAGACAAAGGGAAAAGGAGTTGGAGGAAAAGGAAAGGAAGTGGAAAGAGGAAATTTTGGGCAGAACTCCTGCAGCTCCTTCAAGGGTGGACCCTGTGGAGGCAGTACCTGCTGTTCCAGTTGCTGCTGCTGCAGCTTCTTCAGCTGGGAAGTATGTGCCGAGGTTCAAACGAGCTTCTGCTGAGGCTGCGACCCCTGCTGCAGCAGCACCACCTCCTGCAACTGATAAGTGGTCCGCCGGTGGGAATAGAATGGATGATCGTGGTGGTGATAGGTGGAGAGATGATCGTAGTCGACCTGGTGCTGGTGGTCCTCCATCTAGGCCTACTTGGTCATCCTCCAGGCCCAGAGGTTAACTTTGATGTAATGGGATTCTGCCATGTATCTTATGGGTTTCAAAGGCTGAACAGCGGATTTTGTGATCATTAGCAAGTTCTTTCATGTGAAGTATATTGGAGATTGTCTGTGCATTGGTTTCAGTTAAAAGTGTTGTGTTACAATACAAAATTTTGATAAATCACACTGGGTAAAACCTCTTACGAAGTTATCTTACCTTGTTTCCAAATGTTTGATGTTGAATGTTAATCTGGATGTTAATGGAAATAACTTTATAATGTTCTGTTGCTTCTCTGTTTTATTCTGTCTGTGTTCAGTACTCCCTGGAAAATCAACGGACCGTACCGTATCTGTATGTGTATTTTGATGTATGCCCACGGAACACAATTCGGTTTATGTATGCTGGTGGCTGCTCTACTAGTTTTCTGTTTATGCTGCAACTCTAGATTCACAAAATTTAAATCGGTAGAGGTTAGCGGGAATGGGCTTTGATTGCTAGACGGACTTTGGACATGTTTGGTGTCCGTTCCATTCTAAATTCGAGTTTCATGCATACATTCATAATTTTTTTTAACAAAGCTTATTATGAAAGACGTTTTTTGTACTTAGCTATACACAAGTTACAATGGTGAATTCAAGGATTGATAGAAAACTTTCAAGAATTGAAAGAAAATTCAATTCTGCTGAAACCATGGAGGCTGCTACAACGGTGAATTCAAAAATTGAAAGAAAACTCCATTCTTCTGAATTCATGTAGGCTGGCTACAACGGTGAGTTGAGAAAAGAACAATGCTCCAAAATGGCTTGATGTATGGCTTAAAATTCAAATCTTTGAAGTTGGTAAAGGCTGCAAGCAACATGAATACCAGCACAAAACGTTCTTCTGCTATGAATGTGTGGGATTGGGATGAACCTTCCGCCAAGTATGTTAGAGGAACTAGAGCACAACATAAATGATGAATCCATACAAGGTGTGACTTATTTATCTCAGACGCGACGGATATCATCAATAAAATTATTAAAAACATCTATATTGCTAATTAAATAAATTATGTTGTAACACGAAATATACATTTATTTTAATTAATACTAATATTAACTCACTCGGATTTAATAAATCAGGTGGGACTTGCACAAAACGAGAAGAAGCCATTTTGTTCCCTAACCATCTCTATTTTCACATCTTCTCTTCGCCGCCTACTCCAATCCTAATAACACTTGACTTGTTTGTTGCTACTTCACCCAGTCATGGATGAGATGCTTGCTTCTGCAAGCAAGGAGGTAATTCTTTTCACACTAATTGAGTTTCTTCCTTTTCAGTTGTATGTTTCGATTTTTCTGTATGTATGTTAGTTCAAAGTGACGGCTTTTGATGTTTTGAAATGGAAATATAGGGATTAGGGAACAAGATTTGGTGTTTGGTTAATGGTTAGTATTCGTACTACTTTGCAAATTTATTCAAAATCTATTATAGCTTATTTGTAGCACTGAGTAATTAGAACGGTGTTTAGATGTTAGCACCAGATAATGATAATTTCCAGCTAAAAAACACTTCAATTATCTTCTTTTATTCTCATTAACAACGTTGCAATTATAACCGAATTTTACATCCATTTGCTTCGATTAAACACTTAATGATGATCTCAAGTTTTTATAAACATGCAAATGTAAAATCATAAACCGTTAGTAATATTAGTTTAGGATGCTGGGAGATCTATGGTTTACTGAGTGATGATATTAGGTGTTGGCTGAAATGGTGAAACTGGCGCAAAAGCGTAAAATGTGCGGTAGTCAAGGTCACTGGAAGAAATTTCTGGCATCGCATGATAAGCAGCTGGGGACAAGTTTGTCTGATCCTTCCAAGAGGTCTTTTGATACGTTAGTTGCATTTGTGAAGACCTTTTCAGCGGAAGATGATGTGAAGGTTGATTTTGTTCCTTTTTTAGTTATAAAGGCAGCGACTTTTGTTTTCCTTCATTTGTAAAGGTTTTTCGTTGTCTGGTCTTGGCAGTATCTCCAGAATATATTGGATTGTCATGGTATACGTGATGAGGTGGAGGAAGTGAAGAATACTCCCCCCAACAACGAAACCGCTGAGCAGGTGATACATCTATTAATGCTTGTATGAGGGTATGGATTCATTTTCTAAATCAAGTTGTTTTGTGTTCTTGTAGAGGCTAGTTCGACTGACCTTAGAGCATCCTCTCTACCCTCTTGATTATTCCTTCCCATCACATCAGGAGGTTAGTTCGTTATACTACTTTTAACCTCAAACTTGTCGCTTGCTTGTTGTGTCAACAGAATATGGGTACGAGTAGAGTTCAAAATACAGGCTTTTTTCCTATCTACTGAACTGTTAACTGTATTGCTGCACTGCCTTTTGTTTTTATTATTTACTTTCTGTATCAGATGGCTGCTATAAAATTTTCTTCTTTTGGTTGAGTATTTGTTTGATGTGATGTCAATGAAGTGCATGTGTTTGCACTTTGATACTGATGATCCCTACTGAAGCTCTTACCGTGTAACAGGATTGGATTTCAATAACACTTAGTGCAAAGAACTCAACCGAAATTATTGCTATTGACTGTGAGATGGTACTGTGTGAAGATGGCACTGAAGCTCTGGTGAAGGTGTGTGCTGTAGACC
>JAYMSP010001131.1:0-35791 GCA_036897095.1 Plantago elongata
TATATATATATATATATATATATATTTTAAACGGATTCTTTTTAAATAAAAAAAAACGTGTCCCAGTTAAAAGTGAGAGCCCAGCTTCAAATGTTCATCTTTCGCAACCGATCGAGTTGCGGAGCAGCTACGGCTGCTCCGTAACCGTCCACAGTAGACGAGATCGGTCGTGGTTGTGATCGAGTTGCGGAGCAGGTGGCTGCTCCGTAACCGTCCACAGTGGACGGAATCGGTCGTGGCGGAGCCACAGATTCACCCGTCTGTCCACGGTGAACGGTCTAACCTTCTAATCTCTTACTGCAGTTCCCTTACATTGTGATTTGTAATGAACAATATTAAAATCGATAATTGGTCATTACTTAATTAGTGATGTTGTGTATATGGTTGCATTTTGTCCGATATGCTCTACAAGAAAGAAACGGTACATATATTTAATGTTTTGATTGTTCAGGGTTGATATAATTCATGCAAAATCAAAGAATAGTGGAGAAATATTGTTAATTTTTGTTTTAGAGATGGTTCTTAAATATGAATGTCGATGAAGAGTTGGGCTTTTCTTTTTTCCGAAATGGAAATTTCATGAATTAAGCATTACGAAGTCTAATAGTAGAATTACAGTTATTAGCTATTACATCTGAAAGTCACGGAGAACAAATATTCCAAATGGAATTAAAAGTATAGACAATATTACTAAATAAGTCTTTCGGGATTGTTTTGTCAAAAGTTAACTTGCTTGTTTCTTTTGTGAGCATTTTGCTACGGTATACAAAAGATATTACAACATTTTGCATCCTCGCCATGTCATTCCTAATATCATCTAGCAGTAGTTGCTGGTATGGTGTAGCTGCACCCTACCTATTTAAACAAAAAAGGATAAATTTTGAGTCAGTTTGAATACAAACAAATAAAATTTTATATTGTTAACATAATTTTAAATGTAATTTTCTAATTATCTAACACTAATAATTAGATACACAAATTGATGTACTCAACTCATTTGCAACGCTAGTAATTATATACAAAAATTAAATTTCTTGCCGATTATTCATACATTCTACCTTATATATAAGGTGAGGCACCACTTTTCTTTATCAATTGTTCATTAGTTAGATCACATATTTCACTACATTCTTGGGCGTATGGAACATTATAACCAGTAAGGCAATGCTAATTATGCTAAAAAAATTAAAATATACTCCATCCGTTCTGAATTGAAAGTCCCGTGAAACTGTACACAAATTTAAAAAAAAATTTAATAAATAAGAAATAAGGTAATAAATTATAAATGTGATTGGATAGAATATATAAATAGTGAATAAAGTATGAAAGATAAAGTATAAAGTAGGAAAAAGATTTTTTATTTAAAAAATGACTACTTCTAAATCAGAACAGTTCAAAATGAATAGCGGAACTTTTAAACCGGAATGGAGGGAATATTTATAAATATGAACAAGGTATAACTGTTATAAATCCTCTCATGACATCCTTCTTCTGAAATACCCATTGGATCAAAGGACTGTTACTCAAGCTAAATCAATGTCCATACTAGTGAGTAGTGACATTACTTATACGTTACATCAGTGTCTATTACACATTAATGATGCTAAATATGAAGGTACATATGTAAATTGGAATACCCAACCTTTCACATTTATTGAACAAAATAAATGAAGTCGCGTATATGTAACCACTCTTAAATTATTACAAAAGTAATTTTGTGTGAGATCTGATTCAAAATGGATAACATGATACTAATATAACATGTCTTATCCAAACATATATAATTATATCCGTCTAAAAGTTAAATTTCGATTAATTAAATATATTTTATTTTGGTTATATTAGCTGTAGTAACTTGCAAGCTTAATTCTCACCATCAACATTAAATTCATTTATTGCTCTCCTTTACTTGGCACCCCTGAAACACCCACTGGAAACTGAAGAAACCAACGCAAATAGTGAAAGTTGGTAAAGTAGGACAACTTGAAAGAATGTCATCATGAAATAGGTCGTATCTGAACGTTAAACAAACAGTTGGGACGTAAATGCAATTTACCCCGTGACAGAATATAGATTATATAGTACGTAGCTGATAAGACGAGTCCGTCGTAATAATCAGCTACAAGGACAGAAAAGTGAAATCACATATTCCAATTCAAACCAACTACTTGTACTTACCAAAGTTAGGTCAAACGGTGTATATACGTGTCAAGCGCGTGAACTATTATGCACATGCCGTTTACCTGTTATTTTTAATTTCCAATCCAATTTGTTGGCTAACAATTAACTCTAATTTATCGGATCCCCACGCTATCTCCTGCTCGTTGACGCACTTGATCATTTCCGTTACATCAAACTCACTCTGACCTAAACAGTGAACAGCAAACTAACAACTCATCTTTGGTAACACCGTCCAGTATCAATTGCCTGTTCTGCCCTTGCATTCTTTGCTTTTATCTGTGTAGTTTATTGTAAATATGGTGCTCTTGTAAGGGTGTAAGTGGAAAAGGAAACATTGTGAAACGGTGCTTGCCGGCAAGTGCTTGGTTGAACTAACCTAACAACCACTACTTTCCTTCACACTTCATTCTTCTTTACTTTTGCTTTACCTTTCCACCTGTTATTAACAATTCAACTAAAGCTCCAATTAAAATTAATAGACCCGTACTTTTGCATTTTACCAATACATATACTTCCTACATCCCGTTAATAATAAAATAATATATTCTTTTAAAAAAATATGTGATATGTGATTAATAATGAGTTTGAGATAGAAAAATAAATGTGACACAATAATATATAATTAAAAATGATTTGTATTGTAAATGTTATTTATAAAAATAAAAAATTATTTCAATTTGGTTGGACGTCGAAAACGAAAAAATATATCATTTTTAGTGGGTGGAGGGAGTAGTAACTAATTATGTTACATGTCATATTTCTTATTATCACAATTTCAACTTTATATAGTAAATTATTTGCGTAACTTAGTCTTAAAATAATTATTTATATTACAAAGATTTAAGTCTAAAACGGATAAAGTATTAAAAAACCAACCAATCGAAAATGTATTACGGGTCATCAAATTTTCACTTAAAAAGGTTTTGGAAGATGGAACCATAAAATAGAGAGAGAATCAAAGGTAATTAATCAAATTCATTTAGGTATTTATATTTATTTATTTAATAAAAGAACAGTATAAATATAAAACCTATAAATTATCCTTTCCTTTTCTCTTTTTTCGGTTTTCCAATCCTCTTTCTCTGTTAGGATTCCATCTACTGTTCATCTTTCTCACTTTCTCTCTCTACACAAAGAGGACAAAACGCCGCCGTATTATCTCACCGGAATAGCCTCTAGCTGGCCGGGGTGCAGTGTGGTCGACAATTTCATACGCTCGGTCCGTTTACTGTAGGAAACCGTGGTTTTCATTTGCTAGGCGAATCGAATCGTTCCGATCTACGAGTTTGATTCAGCGTGGTGAGAATGTGGAAACTGTGGTAGAGTTTACGGTGATTTTTGAGGCTGAGATCGTACGATAGTGCGGTTTTAGGCGGCTTTTGTCTGTTGTTTGTTGGTTGGTTCGTTTCTCTTTCCTCTTCTGGTTTGGTTGGTGGGAAAAAAGTTGGAGAAGACGGAGACGAAAGGAGAATTGCTTCGGAATGAGATGGTTAGTGTGCGTAATTTCTGCTTCTAGGAAATGTAGATTGTGGTGGTTTATTCGGTTGAATTTCGTTTTTTACTGTACATGCTCCAAATTGATTAGCTTCTGACGGAGTAGTTCGATTTTTTCCGGCTCTATTTGTTGTGTTTTGCATAATTCTGTTATTTGGACTACAGTGTGGTATATAGTTTGGTAATTTTGGTGGTGAATTGCAGCTATTTTCGGCAGTTTGGTTCGGTTTCATCTCTTTCTCTGTTCTTCTGGCTCATATTCCTTCTCACCTTCAACACATGATGCTGTTTTCCGTTTTATTCACCAATTTTTTGCAGCTTGCGTGTTTAGCCTTGTGATTAATTTTGGCTGTCATGAATTGTTTGCTTGGAGTTTGTTAGAAGTTAGAACCTGTAGGTGTGTAGTGTGTTCTTTCCCTTTTGTCATGCGAATATAGCAAACTATTCATGTGAAGATCAGTTTCTCCTACGGGCA
This sequence comes from Plantago elongata, assembly GCA_036897095.1. NCBI lineage: Eukaryota > Viridiplantae > Streptophyta > Magnoliopsida > Lamiales > Plantaginaceae > Plantago > Plantago elongata. The sequence goes on from JAYMSP010001131.1 coordinate 4,151, forward strand.
ATATGTTAAAACCAGCATGTTCTTTTTAGTAATGTTGACTTTTGCTAATTTGCTGGCTGTTTTTTGTACAAATGAAGTTTCTGTGACAATCCTGGGTCAGTTTCGTGTTTATTTCTGGATCTCAACTGTGATTTTTTCATTTGTGTATGTGTTTTGAGTAATCTTTTTAGCTGAGAAGAAATCCGCCTATGTTTGTTCTTGTTGCTTACGGATTGAATCGGCAGGTGGAAGGAAGGATTTGTACATCAAGGGAGGCTAAACTCGAATTTTTGAAATTGAAAAAGCTTCAGCGGTTGAAAAGGGAGACTGCACAGAATGATTCGAACTTTATGAGTTCTGCAATGGGTAGTGGTGAAAGAGATGCTTTGAAACCTGCAGCTCCCTGTGGCGTTAGGTTATACACTGATGCCGACTTACACTTGAAGTTTGGCAGTACTTCAAATGATAGGGATGTGTTTTCTAAGCCTAAAGTGGTAAAGTTCGATACATCTAATCTTGATTGGATTGATAAAATCCCTGAGTGTCCTGTATATCATCCAACTAAAGAGGAATTTCAGGACCCATTAGTTTATCTGCAAAAGATAGCTCCAGAAGCCTCAAAATATGGTATGTTTGTTCTGGTGCTAACATGGATTTTGTTATTGTGATAGTTGTATTACCCCATCATCGTTCTTGCACTTTCTATTATCATGATGAACTTTTCTTTCAGGAATCCGTTTTTTATGCTTTTTACTGATTGTCAGTTAAAATCCTTTTTATTCTTACTGTTTACCCATGTCATGTTCCTATATTGTGTCCATCTGCATATTCCTTCTTTTCATGTTCTGCATATAAACTATCTGTGGGACCTATATTGGTTATTTAACTAAATTGATTTTCTAACAGATATGTTTTGTATTTTCAGGTATCTGCAAGATTGTATCCCCTCTGAATGCTTCAGTTCCTGCTGGTCTGGTTCTTATGAAAGAGAAGGTTGGATTCAAATTTACGACGCGGGTGCAACCACTACGTTTGGCTGAATGGAATAGAGATGACACGCTTACCTTTTTCATGAGTGGAAGGTGAATATAAATTTCCTTCATATGCACTAGTTTCATTACCTGCCTGACACAGAATATAATTTATGTGAATATTTTCTTCAGAAACTACACATTTCGTGATTTCGAGAAAATGGCGAACAAGGTATTTGCTCGTAGATATTATAGTTCTGGATCCCTTCCTGATGCATACTTGGAAAGGGAATTTTGGCAAGAAATAGCTAGTGGAAGGACTGAAAGTGTTGAATATGCATGTGATGTTGATGGGAGTGCATTTTCATCTTCTCCCAGTGATCCACTTGGAAAGAGTAGGTGGAATTTGAAGGTAAACACTCAGCGGTCATCATATGTTCTTCCTCTTTTTCTTTTTTAAATTTATATTCTTTCTATATGAACGGTCCTTTTTCTCAAACATACCACTCATCTCGACTTCAATTTGTGTTTCTGGTTCAGAGAATGTCATGCTCTTTACTTCGTTTTCTTTATTTATGGTTCTTCGATATTTATTTGATTTTATGTGTTTGTTTTCAGAAACTTTCTCGACTACCAAAATCCAGTCTGCGCCTCCTAGAAAAGGCGATTCCGGTAATAAGCTATATTTGCACTTGGAGATTTAAGAGTTCTATAGGCTCAATTCGTTCATGCTAATACTTAGTTTTGTCCAGGGAGTCACTGAACCTATGCTTTATATTGGAATGCTTTTTAGCATGTTTGCTTGGCATGTGGAAGATCATTACTTATACAGGTCTGTTCTCCTGCCATAAAATAGATTGCTTTCCCAGATCACTTTCTTTATTGCTTATATGTTAATATTTCAATTTGAATGTGCAGCATCAATTATCATCACTGTGGAGCTGCAAAAACATGGTATGGTATTCCTGGCCATGCAGCCCTTGACTTTGAAAAAGTGGTCAGGGAGCATGTATATAACCGTGATATCCTATCTTCTGATGGGGAGGATGGAGCTTTCGATGTGCTTTTGGGGAAAACAACCCTATTTCCACCAAATATACTGCTAGAACAGAATGTCCCAGTTTATAAAGCTGTACAGAAACCTGGGGAGTATGTGATAACCTTCCCTAGAGCTTATCATGCAGGATTTAGTCATGGTATGAGAGCAACAATTCTCCTGTATGATGAGATTATATTCTGCTCTTTTTTTATGCGCCAAATCATGTTATAATAATGTTATCCCCTGCTTTTCCTAGCAGTTCTATCCTTAATACTTCGTGTGGTGTTTTTTTTCTTTACCTCACAGGTTTTAATTGCGGCGAAGCTGTTAACTTCGCTATTGGTGATTGGTTTCCCTTGGGATCAGTTGCCAGTAGGCGCTACGCGTTACTTAACAGGGTGCCTCTTCTTCCCCAAGAGGAGCTCCTTTGTAAAGAGGCTAGGCTGCTTTTTGCCAGCCTGGATCTTGAAGACCTAGAGCAGTCATACCCAGACTTGATATCTCAGTGTAGCATTAAAGTCTCTTTTGTAAATTTGATGCGATTTCTGCATCGTGCTCGGTGGTGTCTGGTGAAATCAAGACAATGCAATGCTGATTCTACTTTTTCCCATGGAACAATTCTCTGCAGCATATGTCAACGCGATTGCTACGTTGCGTATCTTAATTGCCAGTGTTCCTTTCACCCTGTGTGTCTACGCCATGGTATAGCAAACTTCATAAAATCACAAAAAATTTCCTTTTCAAATTCTTTTACAAGTACACAGTATTTCCAGGTTGATTGATGATAATATTGGTGGTTTCGTACAGATATAAAATCCCTTCATCTGCCTTGTGGGGACACTTTCACAACTTCTGTAAGGGAAAATATTTTAGATCTGGAAGCTGCTGCAAGACACTTCGAGAGGGAGACAAATATATTGCACGAGGTTGAACAATACTGTAGAAATAGCGAGGAGTTTCTTTTGCTATCTCGTGTATTCTCAGTAGCTGAAAATGATGGTTATGTTCCTTATTGTGACATTTCCTTTCCTGAGGTGTCTGCTTATGGATCATCGTACTGGAAGCTGGGTGAAAATGTTCTTAATACTGCTCATGTAAGATTCTTCTGGATTTAGAAATTGATGGTATCAATTTTCTTTTTATTATCAACATCTTGTTGAAGTAGTTTATATTAACAAAGTCTATGATATACTGCTGACAGGGGCATGCTGACTCTAACTCAGGAAATCTGACATCCACAACATCTTCAGGAGAAATCTTAGGAAATTTGTCCAGTTCTTTACAGTCATCTAGCAGTGAATTCAGTGGGTCCCAAAAGAGGCTTTCTCAGAAGGTAGATATTAGAAGTGCCAGCAATGATGAGAGTGATGAGTCTGATTCTGAGATATTCAGAGTCAAAAGACGATCTTCTGCTAAAGTGGATCACAAGATTGTTCGTGATACTGACATAAACACCGAACAACAGGTATTATTTCATTTGGGCTATTGACTCATACTGCAACATTCTCACTGTGAATTAATTCGATGATTAATGCATGTGGTTTACTCTTCTACGATCTGCCATTGCTTTTTCATTAGCTGGAAATTAGACAGTGGCAGAAGATGGAAAAGATAGAAGAAATACATAGATACATGCATATATGAACAACAGATTTAATATTTAAAAACTACTTGAATATCTTGATTTTTACGATCTTGAATTGAAAAGTTAAAGCCCGTCCTTTCTTCAGTGTTTCAGGCAAGTCAAGAAACCTCGATCAGATGTTCGTTGTGGGCAGTCAACATCAACCCGACATTTGGCTAACTTTGATACAAGTGCTAATTCTAAATTTAAGGAAAGTTTGGGTGTTTCTTCGAAGAACATGTCTAGAGGAACTGGTAACTCCATTTCCATTAAGTTCAAGAAGCAGCCACAGGAAGAAATGTTGGGTCAACACAAAGAACTGTACAGAGATCACAGAAACCAGTATGATTCAAGGATAATGAGGGAACCTCCACAGAGGGAGATTGGGCCCAAACGTCTCAAGGTCAGAGGGCCATCAGGTTTTAGGGTAGAGGAAAGGTTTAATGAACGGAATTAGGTTCATTGACTGGTCGGTATCTGGAGCTTCTTCTTCAATCTGACCTTTAGCTAACAAAAAATCTATCACACGGAGGCTAACTAGAGGAAAAGATAGAAAATTTATAATGAGGGCAGTGAGACAAAAATTAACCAAGTATAGACTAAGCAGTAAGAAAGTGGCATTCATTCTTTGTGCGGGCCACTAAATTGGGCGGCTTGCACGGTGATCATCATCTTGTGGTTCTCAGGCAGAGGTGTTTTTCTTCGGTCTCTGGCAAGAGAACCTCTCTCCATCTTCCATCAATTTGCACATGCAGAAAGTAGATTGTTAGGTTATTTTCATTTTGCTGATGATGTACATTTGCTCTCAACACAGGGTATTCATTCCCAGGTGCAGTGTTCATTTATTCTTTTATGTAGTCATCATATAATGCCTACATGAATAATAGTACTACTTATCATTTAATGAAATTCCTTCAATTCTTTTCTTTCTTCTTTATATCGTCTTGTCACTCGATCCATTCTACTGTCAGTCTACTTTTCATGTAGTACGATTTAGATTTTCCTTTTGGTACTTGTTAATATTCGAATTGATCAGCTGTTCTGCAGCTTCACGAGCTCTGTTTGTGATATCTGCTTATGCTCCGTAATAAGAGAAAACTACAGGGTCTTTGATATTGGATTATAGTTTGGTTGATTATAGTTGAGTTAACAGGTGAATTAGATCACATTTGTGATGTATACCTGGTACTGAATTTGATGGTGTCACATAGCGGTTGCAAGTTGCTAACGTTTTTTGGAAAAAAATTAAGCACGCGATGCAGTATGGTATGCATGACCGTGAGCTTACAAAGAAAAATGAGTTGGGAAAAGTTGGAAGGGAATATTATAGGAAATAATTCCATTGTTTAATCCGGTAGCATAGATTTCAAGTGAAGTGAATAGCTCCAATATTTGATGACTAATAAGCCAAATAAATGGCGAAGGAATCTATACGAAATTAGAGTTGGAAAATACTAACTAATGTCATGAACTATGAGATGATGATCCAACTATTTGTCGCAGATTTAGTGATAGGGCATGTTAAAGATGCCTGTCCAAGAAATTGGCCGAAGCCATGTTAAGTAGGACAACCATGTCAAAAAGCAAATTCTCGTCTATTTCGATTCTGATCAACTACATTTGTCCATTTTTTCCTATGGTTTTGTCATTTCTCACAAGTTAGTTTAGCAACCATCAATCCCTGGGAATTGGAGAATTGTAACATCATCTTCAACTTTAGACACGACACAGTTGTTCTACGTACCGAAGAGTTCTTCATCTAATAGCAAAACATATCGACCCGAGTCTCTTGAATTTTCTTAAGCAAGTTCTATACATTGTACATAGTAGAGACTCTTAATGGAGCCTGAATTATATTCAAATTCAAAATAACGAACGCGATAAGAAAGAAAGGGATAAAGAAATAAAAAGGCCTGATGCCAAGTTGAGACGCCTAGAGAAAGTGAATAAGTGCAATAAGCTATCAAGTAAAAGACACAAATCTTGTGAACATCGTGCAGAGTTATATTTCATTTGCTGCATAATTGTCATCATACTGATTACTGAACTGCTAATTTAACCTTAGGATTCATAGAAAGACAGTTTATGACAATGTGATCATCGATAATTTCCCGTCCTTTTTCATGCAGACAAGTTCCTTAAAGAACACAAAACATCAATAGGACAAAAACTTTCTGGCATGTATATATATAAACACCAATACCATCAGTAATCAGAATGTCAAGCGATTCGCTGCAAATAATTAATCCAAGTAAGACGAGAACAACGCGAAAAGAAATGAATCCTTGCATGAAAACTGAGGCTAGGCCTGAAAAACATGAATTCTCCCCAGGTGTAGCTCAGGAAAGTAGTAAAATTATCAAGAGGCGACGTAGATCCCCTTCACTTACAGCATTAAACTGCAACAAAAATCAGCAGCCACCGCCTTTCAAGATTGATCAGTTGGCTCCAACTAATACGACTATTACTACTACCACTACTACTACAACGGTCAAGAGGAGTTCAAGGTTCCGCGGTGTTAGCAGGTCCACTACTTTATTTCCTATGAACGTGGATTTGGCTGCAACTTTGTTTTAGAGAGAATCTTTTGAAAGACTTGTGTCAAGACTAGTAATTGCCAGTTTTCAACTTAAAACAATTGACACAACAGTAGTGATTTTAACGGATTTTTTGTTGTCGTTTGACAGGCATCGGTGGACAGGGCGTTTCGAAGCCCATCTATGGGATAAAGGGTCCTGGAATCCAACTCAGAAGAAGAAAGGAAAGCAAGGTTGATAAGATGCATAAACTAAAATGCTCAATTGTACTCTTGATCAGTAAAATGCTGATGTCTTAACACTTTTTTTCTTATGTATGTGCTGCTGCTGGTTGAATTTGTTTGGAGCAGTTTATCTTGGTGAGTTCTTCATATTTTTGAGATGCATACGCATAGGTTAAACAGCAATGGTGGTTGATTGATGCTAACTTAAACGTGTTCAAACTTTTTAGGAGCGTATGATATAGAAGAAGCAGCAGCTAGAGCATATGATTTAGCAGCAGTGAAGTATTGGGGAACTTCAACCTACACTAACTTTCCGGTACCATTGTCAAATTAAATGAATTCATATCAGAAATTTCCATTTATCTGGTCATAAAGCAGACACATATGATACTGTTCCTGGTCACAGATATCAGATTATGAGAAAGAAGTCGAAATAATGCAGAATGTCACCAAAGAAGAGTACTTGGCTTCGCTAAGAAGGTGACTTGAATGAAAAACAATACGGTTTTGAGCATTTGTGATTTGAACTCATGAATCTAACTATGGATGATCATTTGCACAGGAGAAGCAGTGGTTTTGCAAGAGGGGTGTCCAAATACAGAGGCGTCGCAAGGTACATTACATGTCCTAATTTACACTACACATGTCTATTCTTTATAATGCATCTGATTATGGATTCACCATGAACTTAAGGCACCATCACAACGGGAGATGGGAAGCAAGAATTGGCCGCGTTTTTGGGAACAAATATCTTTATCTTGGTACATACAGTGAGTAATCACATACATATGATGCATTTTATAAGCTTTTCTTGAACTTTATGATGAGACTAGAGGAATTTAATGATTCAAACAGGTACACAAGAAGAAGCAGCGCATGCGTATGACATAGCGGCAATCGAATTCCGAGGAATCAATGCGGTGACCAACTTTGACCTGAGCAGTTACATAAGATGGCTAAGGCCTGGTGAAAATTCAGCCACATTTCATGGCTTAACATCAGAAGATGAAAAGTTAGAACCAAGTAGTCAACCAACCTCAAACTACTTCAACTTGAACAAGGAACCTGATTTCTCCAATGTGAATTATTTCGCGATAAATAATCCCTCTATCTCCCAGAAGCACGAAATCATTGAAAGGAAAATGCCCTTAAGTCCATTTAGCAAAGGAACATCTCCAACTGCCCTTGGACTTCTTCTCAAGTCATCCATGTTCAAGGACCTAGTGGAAAAGACTAGTTTGACCCCATCAGCTGGGGTTACTAAATGAACAGAAGAGCCACAAAATTGACGTGTTTTGTCATTCATTCCGGTTATGACAAAATCGTATGACATCTTATATGCTAGTATAAGATATTTTTAGGCACTTGAATATATAGAAACACATGATTTTAATTTATATGCTGACATACATAGCAGAGGAAGAAATGTGTAACAGAATAAAATCTTTTCATTTTACGTTATGCCTTATAAATAAAAGTTCCATCTAATTTCAATAAATTCCTAAGTTTTCTTATCAAGGATAGAGATCATGTTGATTCTTGACTCAAAAGTCAAAATTGACAAAACATTGAATTTAATAGACAAATCATTATGCATGAACATGGTTTTTTTGATTGTGAATTTTTTCACTTCTTCGATTTTACAATGTTCATAGTGAGAATATTATTGGAGTAAAATGTTACTAAAATAATTTACAATGAACTTCAGAACATAATGATACAAGCTTGAATTCGGTGAAATTTGAAGACTGGTTTATGTTTGTAAAGTTCAAAAAAATAAAAGCATTGGCATAATTTTTATTTTTATTTTTTAAATTTCAAAAATAAGAAAAAAAAACACATATGAATTATTAGGGTCTATCCCCTTAAAACTTAAGCCGGGTTGGTCACTCCGTGGGCAGCCGAATGAAAATACTCCCTTAAAACTCCATAGCAGCGTGACCAATCCACATGAATGTCACATGGGGACGGTCATATGAGTTGAAGAGCAGGCCAATACTAGTCCCCAACTTTTGAATCAAATGTGTAAAAAAAGACCTACCTCTCCCTTTTATTGTAAATTTGTAATTTAGACAATACATATATAGTTTGATATGTTTACTGTATATTTTCACATTAATATACAATTTTAGTCGTTTTTTTATATGAAGTTGCTTCATGGAGTTTTGATTCCTTTTGGTGCAAAACTTTGACACCAATTTTTGCATGGACATCAATCCTTAAAATTGGCATATAGACTACAATTAATAACTAATAATCTAGCTAATCTACCGAGCTACAGAAGCTTATACAAACATAAGTTGGCAAATTTATTTTCCCATATCATATATTCACAAATATTTAATAAAATTATCAAATTAATCTACTGGTACTCTAATTGATTTCTGAATACTTTATAAGAATCACAAGTACCCTATTAGTTAATTTTGCTAAACAAAACCTTAATTGTTCGAGCTTATAGCTAATGAAGTTGTAAAAGTGCAAAAAAGAACCAGGAAGACAGTGAGATACAGATATACTGGTAAACATAGACTACACTTGTATGCTGGCTTGCACTCAAATAAGTTATACTACAATTTGTTTGGATGGAGAGCTTCAGATTAATCTTCAAAGTGCATCTTCCAAACTTTATTTACAACAGTGGATGATGATCTATAATTTAGATCCACAGGACAAGAAAATCGGTCCAACAAAACCAAAGACGAAGAGTATACACGAGGTGCACAATTCAAGTTGAAGAAATTTCTCCATTGAAAATAAAAATTGCAGCAGAAACTATATCACACACGACAGTTAACATCACAGTGAGCATCAAGCATCTCTTCCAGAGGTAATCAACACTTGACTGAACCCGTCCTGCATTTGAAAGTCGAAACAACTAAGTATCAGAACATGGAATAAACTGGCAAAGTAGATAAAAAGATGATCGAAGCAATTTAACCAACAGAGATCAAAATAAAATTATTACTGGAGGGGAAGTGTTCTAATTGATGTACCTCGTGATTGGTCTATGTAGCTTGTCATAACCATCTTTTGCAGTTCCATCGGTCAGTAGAGAGTTGAGGCCCTGAAAGTTTGGGCCTTGAAAGGAAGTTGTGTTCAACTTGTCAGAACCATCTTGTGCAGTTCCATCCGTCAGTAGGAAGATGGGACCCTGAAAGAAAGTTGTGTTCAACCCATCAGAACCATATTGTGCATCAGTCAGTAGAAAGTTGAGGCACTGAAATGATGTGGTTATAAATACGCAAAGATGGAGCACATCTGTTTAGCAGAGAGATAAGCATATGTACAAATGCAACAAGTAAATCTTTTCTTGCTGCAATGCCTCTTTCGGCATATTAGCACATTGTGCGACTGACTTTTCATATGAAAGAACCTTAGTGATATCTTTCATGGCCTATAGAAAGTCCAACACAATGATATATTTCGTAATTCGTACAAAGTTTTACAAAAGTATCATCTAGAAAATAATAATCTTCCCCAGAAGCATCATGTAGAGAAATCAGGGGGGTTGGTAGAATAGATGGGGTGCTACCTCTTTTTCTGCAGCAGCAGCAGGAGCAGCAATCTTTAGCTTTTCCTGCGATTAAGAAAGTTCAGTTACGAGTTAGAATGGATCATTACGTAATGGGATGTCCATGCTTGGCGAAATTTGCATATAACATGCATGGGCCTCTAACAACTGCAAAAAGTATCACATAAGAATGACTGATGATACCCACAGGGCAAAACCAACAAGTAAAGCTATTGGGTAAATAAGGACAGACAGTTGAAACAAGTACAGATGAGAACGAATCAACCATCACCCACAATACTTTACCATTAGGCCATTGGCATAAAGTTATCAACTCCTATCAACTTTTTAAATATATTTTCATATTTCACAACATATTAATAAATATTATTTCTCCTGGGAGTTCAAATTACCATTCTATGCCAGAACTTGTATAGCTTTGATCACGCATACATGCCTAAATTCACTCAAGGTGCCTCTAGCTCCAATTCACGCTGGCTGACCTTCCACATTTACCAACATACCACAATGCTCGAGTCCTCACTCTCACCACTTCCTCATTCTCCTATCTCAACTTATGATTTCAAAATTATTTATTAGATTTCAAATAATTTAATGCAGTTTGTCAATTTGTTTGCACATAAATGGATTTTAATTTGAACTCACATGCTTGGTTGTTGGTGGAGTGCTCAAAAGTGAAACAAGTTCTATTGAAACCAAGTCATCTGAATATTACTTCTGATACTTCCAAGTTCCAGCTAAGTATCTCGGCAAATAGGTTTGGTAGCGTATTTATAAATGTTTTCCACAACTTAGAATGATATCATCACGAGAACATTCTATCAAGGACCTAAATCCAACTGCTTATATCTAGCATCTCGTCTATGTGGATACTGTGTTGTGTTGGCTGAACCGCTGGATACGAATGGTGACCATTAGTACCACTTGTACAGTTAAGGTACCAGTTACCACATATTTTGGGGCGGTATACAATTAGAGATCAATCGCGCACCGCATGCGAGCAGTCCGATAAACAGTTATTAGGGTTGGTCAGGCCAACAAATGAAGATAGAGCACACAGGTTCAGAGAAGAGCAAACCCAAAACACACACACACACACACACACACACAGAAAGAGAGCCGAAATATTCCCTACCTGAATCTGCAGAAGCTCCTCTGGCACGCCGCCTCCAGAAACAAAGTTACACAGGTAGCCTATACCAGCATTTCCCAAATCCTATACCAAAATGTACCAATAAACAATCAATAATAAGCTTTGCCAGAGGGATGCATTGGTATAATTAAGGAGTAGCATGGCTTGATAAAGGATTCAGGCCATATAGACCACTCACAGAAGAAGGAACCTCCCTAAAGATAGAATTTTAGCTATAACTCAATGTAGGTTAAGTGAGACAAAAAATAGCAAGTATTTCACCTGTTTATATTCAAGCTGTGCCATCCTATCATCCTGCAAAATCAAATGTCCAATAATAACTAACAAGAAATTGGAATATAAATTAAAGATAAAAGCATCCAGTTAGTAACTCACTGACACAAAATGTTACAATGCATAGTATCTACGTGAAAACTACATCACTTGGTTAGCTTGGAACACAGTAGATTAACTGTAATCAAGCATGCAAACCAATTAAAAACTCTCTATTTCAAACCTCACGTGTCATGTGCTCACTTAGGATGAGATGCATCGACAACCTCTTTTACTAGCAAAGTTGAAACAAGACTGGTGAAAGTCTGTACGTCAAAACTACTGTGTAAGGCGACAAATGCTGTCACAGGCCAGGGTAAATCTAAAATGGATTATTGCAGGTCAATGAACAACAATCTACATCAAGATGTGATATGTGATTGTGTGAACCGCCACACATCTGATCTTCAACCGACAGAACTATCAGATATACAGGTCAGACACTAGACTACTAGGGCATCCATAGCTTACTCATCCTTTTGTTAAATGAACAAATCACAATGGAAAAAATCCCAACACTTCGGTTAAATAACACGTCACTAGCCAAAGCAAACTCATGTTCCCAGTTCATAAATGGAAAAGCAGCCAATGAATGTAGAATACTTGAAATTCATGAATTTGTGGTAACTCACCATTCATGAGTCCAAAGTTATAGCAATTGTCCTACATGAAAAATATAAAAATACCATACAGTCATCATTCGACTCTATCTACCTCACATGACAGATCACTAGATAGCCGCCAATGAATCTAGAATAACATGAAATTCATGAATTTGTGGTAACTCAGTCATTAGTCCAAAGTTATAGCAACATTTCTACATGAAAAATATAAAAATACCATACAGTCATACATTTCAACTCTATCTAGTTCACATGACAGATCACTAGATGATTAAGTTGCGAATCAAATAAATAGTTAGATTCAAATTTTAAAAAAATATATGTATCAGACCCACCAAACCAGAAATCATGCCTTGCAGTGATTCAACATTACAGACAATTCCAGAAACATCATTTCTTAAGCCGCCGACCTGTTTCACAAGATCAACAAAATGCCAGTCAGTGCAAACATCATTCATACCATCTCTCTATGAGCATCAACCACAATCTGATTACTATAGTTATTCGCCATACATAGAACCATAACCTAACTCAAACTGGTAAAAAACAAAAGCAACTAACACTAGTGAGTACAGTAAAAGAGAAATTACACGTAACAGAAAATGTAAAGCAAAACTTTACCTCGTTTATAATTAGCTTGCTCAAGTCTACTTGATCGTCGACCTTGGCATCCAAACTATTGATCCTTTGAGTCAAGTGCTTTTTTGCAGCCTACACAGGAAATTGCCATTGCTTACAGATGCTCATATAGGCAATCACTACAGTTCAGGTGTCACTAGGAAGCAGCTTTTCAAATTAAACTGACATATTTTAAATGTTTTTCATATAATAAAGAGAAGCTAGTTTTAACATTTGAGTTATGCTGACAGGAATCATTTTATTATAACATCAAACCTACCATTTTATGCACACTGTTTCTTACGTGATATACTACATACAAAAATATAACGATGATATTATCAAAATAGTAATGACAGCGAGAGAACAATAATAACAAAGCTTACCGTAATACTATATGTTTAAAATTTTTAAGGACAAAGATAACATTAATATAACATGATAGAACAACAATTATGACAATGATAATTTAATAAAAAGTAGATCGTTCCTTTCATGCGCCTTGACACAACAGCATGTGTGTATTCCTCCCTTAGAAAAAATCAAGTAAAAAATCTCAAGTACTATATATATACTACTGATTATAACAGTTGGTGTGTGAGTGTGAGATACATGTATAAAGACAGAAGCATAGTTGCATGGTGTTTGAGCAATAAAAAAGAAACATATTCCAGATTTCCAGTACATGCAAAATGTCCAGTGTATATATACTAATAAAAGCGTGTATATGCTTACTGCAACAGCCTCCTTGACATTCTCCAAATTCATATTCAGGCTTTCAACAGCAACTGCCATGCTACGCTTAGTTACATACATAAGGTCTGAGAATGAGATACCCTGATATAGGAAAAGACAATAGTCAGCTATAGTCTGTGAAAGAAACTCATATCCACGAGTGCACGTGTCATCAGTTAAAAAACAGCTGTAGTGAAGATTGCACTTTGAAATGCTATATTGTCCAACCTTCCACCGCATGTATCCATAACCCAATGCTCCTACGGCTGCAGCCGGCACTGCTAGAGATCCCAGGTTACCTATCGGAGAAAGAAAAGGAAGAAAGAATGGTTGAGGACATAACCGACTAATAGCACTTCCACACTTGCAATAAAACAAGACACTAACTTTGGCTGGAATCCCCATAAACAGTAATCTGCCTCTCGTTGAGGGAACGACGAAGGTCCTGCAGTAACCGTTGAAGCTGCACACAAGGAATTCAAACTATAAATTACAAACGCAAGCTTTGTGTATGTACTTCTATTGATTAATTAATGAGAAAGAAAGGTGGCATTTCTCAGAGAAACTCAAACACATGTCCTGCAACATTAATCCAGAAATTTCCTGCAGAGAGATGCAGTTTTATTGACCGCGTTAAGATACCTTTTCAGAAGGGTCAGAGTCTGTCTCAGAAGCGCCTGAGTTCAACATTGTCTGTCAAACATGCCATGAGAAATCACGAGGTGAGAAAATAAAAAATAAAAAGTTGGCACTATTATAAACACCACAACCAAATGTCTAACTTCACAGATTTTTCCTTGAGAAACATCAATAATTCATGTGAGGTCATATTAAAAGTTAACATGTCAAAAATTCCTCTATAACATGCACCTTAGAGTCAGACTAGAAGCTTTTTTAGCTCACAAGGTTGCAGAGAAGAGTGGATACTACCCACACATAAGTTGAATTATTATCTTTTCCGATTGTTTAAAGATGAGTGTTTGTCCTATTCGTCTGAAGTATCATCAATAATTAATATCAAATTTAAGCATCGCAAGCTCCTGGTGATAATTGTAAGCAAAGCCATAAACTATTCATCTCCAATAAAAAGGCGGCACTAAATTAAGTGTGTCGAAACTTGAAAACGCATATAACTAGTATCTTCGGGCATTATTGTCAAAAACAAACTATAGCAGTTTAGCTAGGGCAAGTAGCTAAATACAGCTGAACTTCAACTATAAATTAACAATAATAATACCTGTAATTCAGCCAGGACATCTGATAATTTACCATTCCTCATCAGTATCGTTCCCGTATAGCCTAGGCAAGGCGGAAAACAGCAAAGGAACAGATGAATCACGCAAATCCAATCGAATCGAACAGAATAATATAACACAGGGAATCAAGGAGAGTAGATGATCAAACGAACCTGCTCCAGCTATGAGAATGATCTTGGAAACACCCATGCCTGCTTGCATCGCCATGGCGGATAGTCAGCAGAGAATACAACCTTGCCGAATTTCAGCGGTGTAGAAAAGTAGTCAGGTATGATGAATTCGATTTTACTTGTTAAAGAGTAAGAACTACTGCACCAACACGACGACGTACCGGTCTTTGGCGGTTCAACTACTGGACTCCTATCACTGGGCTATATCCGTTTTAGGCCCAGACATCAAATTAATATTTGGGCTCAAAAGCCCAAACTTGTACGTGAGATTGAAAACCGAAATCGGTGGTGAGATACCGGCCCACAACATGTTGAAAATAACATTTTAAAGAGCGACTGTTGTATCACTTACACTCTATGACAACAAAAAGTTATATATCGGTACATTAAATTTACAATTAGGTGTGAAAATTGTATCATTTGCACTATGTGATACAACGTTTTCACTCTATAATATAGTTTGAAGTTGGTTTTTGGTAAATATTTCGTTTTCCTAAATCGTTTTTGAAATTTACTGTCCAATTGAACCCTGAAGTAAATTTTCCGAAAGATTTTTCATATTAAGATGAAGCACCCGCTCTGGTTATATATGCACTCTTTGACATGGGGCTAAAAACTTTGGTAATTTAGTATTTACTAATTTTTTCATATTTGTGATATATATATATAACTAAAAAGCTCTCTTGAGCTACTATTATGGTCATACAAATTTGTTTTAATATGCATTTGTCAAGAGTATGTTAGAATATTATGTAAGGTAATTTGCTAATACTTATGAATTTATCATAAAAGTTGGCGTTTTAACTAATTTACTTATTTAAGTATAACGAATATAAATTCATGTGATATCGTTATTTTACTCGTATATAGGCCATGTCTAGCAAAACTAGTTGAAAAGTTAGTTGGTAGCTGAAAAATTAACTGATAGTTAGTTAGGTAATTTCTCTTTCAACAAGCTAACTTGGTTAGCTTCCAAAACTAGCTATATAGTTTTTCAACTAACTTGTTTGAAAAACTATGCGTTTACATAACGAGATTTCTATGAAAAAAACTCGTGGAGCTGAAAAGCTAGTGGTAAACAGAGCTTAAGTTTCTGTTTAGCAAAATTAGTTGAAAAGTTAGCTGGTAGCTTTTTTTTCAACAATCTAAGGCTTTATTCAGCAAAAGTAGTTGAAAAGGTAGTTGGTAGCTAGAAATGTAGCTGGTAGCTTGTTAGGTAGTTTTTTTTTTCCTTTCAACAAGCTAACTTAATTATCTTCTCCAACCAGCTAGTTTGTTTAAAAAGTTATACGTTCACGTAACGAGCTTTTTATTTAAAAAAAAAAAACTCATATAGCTGAAAAGCTAGTGGTAAACATGGTCTAACTTGATTAGTTTTTCAAACCAGCTAGCTCGTTTAAGAAGTTAATGTCACGTAACGAGATTTTTATCAAAAAAAAGTACATGGAGCTGAAAAGTTAGGCCTAAATTGATTAGCTTCTCAAACCATCTACCTTGTTTTAGAAGTTGTGTTTTTATAAAATAAGAAAAATAAGTTCATGGGGCTGAAAATCTAGAGGTGAACCAGGCATAATCCAAATCAATCTCAATGCTTTTTTTTTTAAATATAGAAGTCACAATTTAACAGAAATATATCCATGATTATACATTGTCCCCGATCATAATCACGAAGTCTTAGGAGAAACTATGTGTACAGAGAGACAATAAAGACGAATTTATTTACAATTTATCTTACTCATTTACATTTTCACAGGTCACTGTGCCGGTTTGATTCATTTTACGGGTCACTAAGCCGGGCCAATTCATTTTGCGGGTCAATTTACTAGTTTTTGGCTAGAACATTATTTATATAGTTAATAACATTATTGAAATAAGGAAGAACATTCGGATTATAGGTAAGAACATTTCCAATGAACATAATGCCTATATTCTTCAATTACACTATGGCATATTCAATATTCAGTTTTAATAGTCCATCATATTATTAAATGCACATTTAAATATATAAAGAAGAACATTGACAGTACGAATAATAACATCTGGGATAAAGTTGGCGTTATAATTTGTAACATCATGAAGATAAGGAGTAACATACATGGTTTTCGCCCTACCTGACAACATGCAGTAAATAAACAAATTAACATATCCATTCCGTTAAATTTTAAAATAATAAAGTAAAGAATTGATAAGTCTTAAAAATACTATTTTAATTTTAAAAATATTTTATGAGTCAAATATATTTTTTTTAATAATATTTGTATTTTTCTAATTTAAATATTCATAAGGCGACACGGCGATCGCGTTATCGTCTTGGCGACACCCAATCGCCCTTTCGCTTTATAAATATTTAAATTAGAAAAATATAAATATCGATCAAAAAATTCAAATTGACTTCTAAAATATTCTTAAATTAAAATAATAATTTTTTAAAAATTATCAATTTTTTACTTTAATATTTAAAATTTAACGGAATAGATATGTTCATTTTTTTATTTGATGCTTGTTGTTAGGCAGGGCGAAAGCCTGCCTGACCGTTGAAAAGGCCAACATATGTATATAACCAACAACATTAACTATATAAGACATAACATTTGTTACATTCAATTACATCATGGCATATTCATTAATCAAATAATATTAAATGACATTTATTTTAAATACAACATGGCAACATGTTCATCACAACAAATGCTCATTTGGAGATTTGTCTCTATATTCAATAGTGATTTATTTTTTTAGTTAAATTTATTACCAACATTTTATTGTTTGGCCTATCATTTTTATGTAGTCAGGGTCAAAACATTTCAATCCTTTATGTTGTTTTACTTGATGTACATGAATTCGGCATTAACGTGATTGAGGAATCATTTATCACTATAAACATTGAACAAATTATTATTCATATAGTAAAACATAAGTAATATATTTAATAACATCATGAAAATAAGACATAACACCTGAGATATTAATGCAAGTAGAACATTACAAGTATATGAGTGAGGAACATTGAATAAAGCACATTACACAAATAACGTAGAACATTCACACTGTATGTTTTCGATAGCATTATAGAGATCAATCAAGAACATTATAGAGATACTCGAAGAGCATTACACTAATAACGTAGAACATTGTAAAACATTACGTAAAAACATTGACATAAAACTGCATATTTACGAAAATATTAAGGAGATACGTAACGAACATTACACCAATAACATACAACATTGTAAAAATAAATAGAACATTGATGTAACATGGACAACGAAGTGCAGCTCAGTTGTTAGGACTCTAAACCTCTAATCAATAGGTCGGGGGATTAAGTCACCCTTTAGCCGTTAAAAAAAAAAAAACTAAAAAACATTGATGTAACATCGTACAATGTACAATTACGAAAACATTACAAAGATAGATACAGAACATCATACAAATAACGTAGAACATTGTAAACAACACATAACACATTGATGTAGCTGCACACTGCATATTTATAAAAACATTACATATATAAGGTAAGAACATTACACAAGTAATGTAGCACATTGTAGACAACACATAACACATATTATTAGCACTATTGAACGTACATATCTAATATAACATTACATGCATAAGTCACAACATTGCACATAGTAGCTATATCACTTATACACAATTTTCCAAAGCTGTTTTCAGATTTCAACTTCTATTGTGAAAAAAATCATTCAATCAATTAACATTTGAATGAAAACATTGTTGAAATTTACATTAACACAATTTGAGTAGATCGATACATAAATGACAACAACAATTGACTAAGATACCATATCTGAATATAAACATCATCATGATACACATCGATTTTGCATAAATCAGTAGAGATTCAACTTTGTCATAACTTCATGTAGTTCATTTCATCGATTTCAAACGTGGTTCAATCTGGATATATTTCGATAGAGAAGAGGAGAATACGAGATGAAATTCATCAAAAAAATCACTGATTTTACAAAAACTAGGTCGAGATCTAAATTTTCATACATTTGTGATGTTATTTCTGGTGAGATTGACCGTTTTTTGAGTTGTTTCTGGCAAATTTGAGCCTTTTTCGGCGAGTTCAAACTATTCCGGCGAGAGGGAGTTTTTTAGAGAGAGGATTTTGTTTCTAGGTGTTTAGATTTTTGTGAGATTATTGTAGAATGTGGGTTAAAATGTGAATATATATCAACCCATTTAGAATGACCCACTTCATAGCTTTTGGTTGGATTGGGTTAGTTTTGTAACTAACTATTTATTTGGGGTGATTGTATAATTAATGATAATTAATCTTTTATGTCTTTATCTAAGGGTGGTCTCTTCTAAGACTCCCTCAAATCCGATGGCTTAGTAGATTCATAGGGCACAAGGCCGGATTAGGGCATGTGCCAGGAGGCCCATGGCACAGGGCCCCAATAATCCGAAGGCCTTAAAAAAAATTATACGAAGTGTACAAGTATATGTCAGAAGTGTGCAGACATACCAGTGTAGTAAGTGTTGATTTAATTTTTTTTAAGAAAGACCCACCCGTGTTCAAATCCCTTCAAGTGTAAAGCTTTTGATCTTTTCATTAATTTGAATTTTTTCCTCTTTCTCTTTTTAACTAGAGTTATTGCATAACCCTACAATATAGACCTCTTAATCTCTATTTTTAAATTTTTTCAGTAATGTATTTTCTCTTCTTTTTATAAACTTCACTTTATATTAATTATTTTGAAAATTTTAAGTATTTAATTTATTCCAAATCATCTACTTCAGGTTTTATTTATTTTCCCTTTTTGGTAATATTTACACTCATTTACACTTATTTCCATCATTTTTATACTGACCTTAATTTCAATTTCAAGAACTATTATGTTAACTTTCTTTTATTATTTTAAGTACAATAGTACATTATCATCGAATTTAATTACTTTTTTTAGTAATACTAACTAACTATGAAGGTTTTAAACCACAAAGAATATAATTTTTCGTTAATGACGTTTTTGTACATGTATTGCAAGACAAATAATGATAAGAATTCCAGGTGTAATATTAAAAAATTATGAGACTCGCACGGGGCTTCGAAAAAGTAGAGCCGGCCCTGATATGGCAGGTAGAGGAAAATCAAATTTCTTAAAAAAAAAGTTGATGGAAAACAACAATTTTCCTCTTTTAAGTTTGTAAACTTCTTCCTTTTTGTTGTTATTACAATTTTCTATGTTTTTTTTCTTATTCTTTTACTTTTGATTAACGTTTGAATGTCTTAATTTTTTAGTATAAATTATGATATTTCTCTTATAATTATACTTTTCTTTACTTATAAGTATATACGGTGAAGTTACTTGGCAACCTTAAATTATTTAAAGATTAAAAAGTAATTTTTCGAATATCCAATGTATATAGTTAAATGTGCTAACTTTGTAAATAAAATCTTATGTTGATTAGTATATTGAAAAAATAATACTCCAAATGTTCAAATTTTAACTTTTTCTTTGTTATCTCAATCTTAACATTTTTATACCTTCAATTGAAGAATATATTACATACTTTATGTTTTGATAATCTTATCCATCATGTTTATAATTTTATCCACCTTTAAAGGGCGGAACGATCAATTATTTATTTTTTATGCACCCCCATCCGTAGCAGAAAACACAAACTCTTATCTTAAATATTAAGATAAAGTGGAATTAGGATATATCCGGATACTCGAAATTTAAAACAGTGATGTAATTAGTGGGTACCCTGAGATTAGTCGAGGTCATATGACATGAGCCACTGGATATTGGATATTCAGAATTCATATTCCCAAGTCCCAACACGCGGGTTTAGAAAAAAGAACAGTGTAGTTTTCTTTTTTCAAGTCATGAAAAAGGTGCAGGAAAAGGAAGAAAGGGGTTTGACTTTTGTAGCAAACGCTTGGTATTATCATCCATAGAAATCGCGCCATGTGTACGAAGAAAACGGAAGTGGCTGATTTTGGGCCGACTGATCGTCCGTTTCTTTTCAAACCTGTAGTTAAAGCTAGCATTTACTTACCAGTCCTTTCCTCTTTACCCACTGTAAAAGATAAAAATCAAAATTCTCACAATTATTTTCATCTCATCCAATCCATCCCTATTATTATTTATTTACACACGCAAGAACAAGAAGAAGAAGACACTGAAAAGTTTCCTTCTTTCTTCATTTCTAGTGTGAGAAAACTTCCATTGGGAATGAATGAAAGATAAAGAAGATCAACAAAGCAGCTGAAAAATAAGAAAATTTAAAGCTCAACCTACTCTGCTAAGAGGGTATTTACTTTACTCATTGTATCTTTCTAATTCTAACCCAATCTTTTTAATTTTTCCTACTCGTCCTATTTGTTTCTCTTGTAATAAACTCATTTATGAGTTTTGGTGCTCTTTTGGTCTGGTTTTGAATAAATTTCCATGGTGTTTTCTCACTTTCTCAGTCTCAGTAGTACTATCACGAGCTAGCTGCTAGCTTTTGTTGTTTTTTTTGGAATGGATCCAATTTTCTTGATTTTATATGTTACATGATCGACTTTCCTGAATAGAAAAATAAAAGAGCATCCTTTTCCAGAAGGTTTGTGCAAAGCCCCATTTTAAAGGTGTTTTTTGTCGTCTCTCTTTTTGTAACAAGGCATAGATAGCAATGTTACTCGATTTTGATGATTTGGTCCTTTTCTTTTGTACAGGAAAAAGATAACAGATAACAGAGTTTGAAGAAAAATGTATGGGGATTGCCAGGTTTTGTCATCCTTGGGTCTGGGAAATGGAAACAACAGTACAGAAAATTCCATCTTCTCTTCATCAGCATCACTCCAAAACCCTAATTTCAATTTCATGCCCACTCTCAACCCCTTCAACATCTTCTCTCCCGTCATCCCAGTAAGTACTTTTTTCCCATCATCTCATTCACATAAATGCACTCTTTGTTTTGTTCTTTTTCCTTCTCATTTCTTCTCCCTGAAAAAGGGCTTGACGTTAAATGTATTAGTAGTATGTAGCGGATACCGTTAAAAAATGCACCTTTTAATATTCTTTGAAGTTTTTGGTAAGTGATAAAAAATGGTGATTGCTGCAGAAAGAGGAAATGGGGCACACTACCATTATGAACGGGAAAGGAAAAGAGGAAATGGAAAGTGGGTCCGGGAGCGAACACTTGGAAGGGTTTTCCGGCAACGAGCAGGATGTGGCGGAGGAGCTAGCTCAGCAGCCGCAGCAGAAGAAGAAACGCTACCACCGCCACACTGCTCGCCAAATCCAAGAAATGGAGTCGTACGTTCATAAAATCCAATCTTTTTGCTACTTTTCATAAAAATATCAAATCTTTTTGTTAGTTTTCACTCGCTAATTTAAATAATGTTTTTTTGGCAGATTGTTCAAGGAGTGTCCACACCCAGATGACAAGCAGCGGCTGAAGCTCAGCCAGGATTTAGGTCTCAAGCCCCGCCAAGTCAAGTTTTGGTTCCAAAACCGGCGAACACAGATGAAGGTGCGCATTTTAGCACCTCACTCTTTTTACCCTTCGGACACGCACTGAGTAACCCCGACCAGGAAACCTCGAAATTGAAGTTGAACTCCAATTTACTTACTTGTATTTTTTATTATTATCATTATTGTTATTGTAAAAGTAAGAATAATAAGAATACAGCTGTGAAATGGGAAAGGTGATGAGTGACAGCGGGATTTACAATGGGAGGGGGCTGGTAGCATTAACTGCGCATGGTACACACACACTGATGAAACATACTAATGAATGAAGTTTATTTAAAATAAAAGAAATCGAACTAAATGTGTTATTTGTTCTGAAACATGCCAATAGACTGGCAATCCGCTGGCTGGTAATGTGAGTGATATGATGACTATTTGTATATGTGTAAAATTGTTACAAGTCTGGGATCAATAGACAACCCACCATGACTGTTGTTGTGTGTATGCAGTAGGGAGCAAAGTATTGAATATTCCTATGCAGTACATGATATTATTAGGGTTGCTTTCAACATCATCTTCTCTCTCTCTCTCTAGAAACTACTACCACCATTGTTACTTTAATACCCACACAGTAGTGGGACTGACTATATATGGTGTAGTGATGAATGATCATGAGCAGTTAACCCAATCCTGCTGCATGGACTCATGGGTATGGCTCATTTATTGACTATGTTTATTTCTATAGGAGATTTTGGAGAGAAACTTAATAAATCTTTATATTTTATGTGGCCTACATTCTTCTTTATTTTTGGTTTTTGAATGGCATTACTTTGTAATCTTCTGTAACTAAATGGTTTCGTTTTCAATTCAGTCCTTCATGATGGGTGATTTCTGTATTCTTCGTTATAGATTCGACTCAACCTTTATTAGTTGTCGGATTGATCTAAATTTTTTTATTAAGGAACTTAAATGATTGGTATTTTATGTGGACGCATTTAGTGCATTAATAAAATGTGTAGGAGCAGTGGATATGGAAATGCTCCTAACTTTGTGAATGCGGCACACATTTTATGAATGCATACAGTTGCCGGATAAGAAATCTCAAATTAACAAATCGGAAGCTGTTATTTTTGTATCTGTGTAAAGCTTATTTCAATTTACTTCAGCACGACAATTCTACAACCTTGTCGGGATAGTTTATTTCTGAACCAGAAAATGTGCAGGCTTTCTTGCTTAAATTTAGTAAAGTTGCAGAGTATTAAAAGGACGTAGTTGTATCGGAAACAATTTCCAAGCACATTTCATAGCCCAATGATAATGTTTCTGGGATCGTGAATTTCTCTTGTATGATTTCGGAACAAATTGTCTAATGTCTACTTAGTTTTACTTGTTCATTAATGGATGTTAATCTAAATCTCGAAAGACTGCTTTTATGTGGAATGTAGCTGAAAATGGAATATTGGCTAATTAGTGATTTTGAAAGGAGTAATAACCACCAAAACCTAATTAAGTCTTAACATTTTAAAAAAACTGGTCTGCTGCACCTAAAAATTCCACCCTTAATTGTTTTTTATGCATCATTATTAAGCAGTTATTTAGAAAAAAATAGATAGCAATCTTTTTTATTTAAATATTGTTTTCTATGTAGGCACAACAAGACAGGCAAGATAATCTTGTGCTAAGGTCAGAGAATGAGAATTTAAAGACTGAGAATTATCGACTACAATCTGCACTGAGGAACATTGTGTGCCCTAACTGTGGAGGTCCAGCTATGTTAGGCGAGATGGGCTATGATGAGCAGCAGTTGCGGATTGAAAATGCTCGTCTTAAGGAGGAGGTTTGTTTACCTACATGTTCAAACATGAAAAACTATACATAATTCTTCTCCAGACAATTGCGTCCAAGTGAAATAATTATGCAACATGATTAACACGACAATTTTAGGTGAGAACGGTACAAGTGTGTATGAGTAGTTTGCAGTGACAAAAATATGCATTTGCCTTGATATAAGAAACATGGAGATATAGTTTTATAGGAAATGCAAGGTTCAGTTCTCCCTGCTTTTTAGATGTTATTAATTTAATTTGCTTATAAACAGCTTCAAATTCAAATGTTTACATGGGGTGCAATTTGTTTCTTTTGTTTTGTAAAATTGTGATTGGATACTGACGTCAATTTCCACAGTTTGAGCGTGTGTGCTGCCTTCTTTCACAATACACCGGGCGTCAGATGCAACCAATGG
Source organism: Plantago elongata (assembly GCA_036897095.1). Classification (NCBI taxonomy): domain Eukaryota; kingdom Viridiplantae; phylum Streptophyta; class Magnoliopsida; order Lamiales; family Plantaginaceae; genus Plantago; species Plantago elongata. The sequence goes on from JAYMSP010001131.1 coordinate 28,602, forward strand.
AACCAACCCAACTCCCATCCTTGGACTTGGATATCGGCTCATATCCTAGAAAGTTTGATCATGACCATTTGTCCAATTGCCCTCCTGGCATGATTCCTTTGCCTTTCATGCCTGAAAATTCCCATTTTCCTGCACAAACTCTGATGATTCTAGATGAGGAGAAAAGTCTAGCCTTAGACCTGGCTGCATCTTCCATGGATGAACTGGTGAAATTGTGCCACACAGGTGAACCACTTTGGATCCGAGCAGCAGACACTGGGAAGGAAGCGCTCAATCTTGAAGAGTATGCAAGAATGTTCTCTTGGTCTGTGAATTCGCTCAAGCATAACTCTGTGGACTGTAAGATAGAGGCTACTAGAGACGTTGCTGTTGTTATTATGAATAGCATCAACCTCGTTGACGCATTCATGGACGCAGTAAGTATTGCAGTAGACTCATGATTCAGTATACTGCTATATGCACGTGTTTAGAAATGTGTGTAATTATTAGTTTTCTCTTCTCAGAACAAATGGATGGAACTGTTCCCTTCCGTTGTTTCTAGAGCAAAAACACTTCAAGTGGTGCATACTGGGGGTTCTGGTCATTTGAATGGTTCTATTCATCTGGTGAGTGTTTTGCGAAAATTTTGAAAATTTCTGTACATAGTCCAGTGGTGTCTTCTTGACCTTATCTTCTGTGACAGATGTATGCTGAGCTACAAGTTCTTTCACCTCTAGTGCCCACAAGAGAGTCTCACTTCCTCCGTTACTGCCAACAGAATGTGGAGGAAGGAACATGGGTGGTCGTTGATTTTCCTCTTGAAGGCTTTCACAACTACCCACATTCTTTCCCCGCTTACAAACGATGCCCTTCTGGTTGCATCATCCAGGACATGCCTAATGGATACTCCAGGGTAAATCTCCCGGCGCTACTGTTATTTATTAGCATTTATTTTCATTTCAGATAGTGACATCTGCCTGGATTAAAAATTTGTGAAAAGAAACTGACATGATTATATATACATGCATACTCATGATTTAGGTGACTTGGGTTGAGCATGCTGAGGCTGAAGATGGTCCCATCCATCAAGTTTTTAGTAATCTAGTAAGCAGCGGTGTTGCTTTTGGAGCACGGAGATGGTTAGCAGTTCTCAAGAGGCAATGTGAGAGACTTGCCAGTCTTATGGCCCGAAATATATCAGATCTTGGAGGTAAAGGACTTGATTTCCTTTTATTTAATTGTACATGGTTACACGTTCTACATAGAAGTTACACTAACAGTCATTTCTATTGAACTAATAACAGTTATACCATCTCCTGAAGCACGGAAGAATGTGATGAATTTGGCTCAGAGAATGATCCAAACATTTTGTCTCAACATAAGCACATCTTGTGGGCAATCTTGGACATCACTTTCTGATTCTGTTGAAGACACCGTTAGAATATCAACAAGGAAAGTCACCGAGCCTGGGCAGCCTAATGGCTTAATACTCACTGCTGTGTCCACTACTTGGTTACCATATCAACACGACCAAGTCTTTGATTTATTAAGGGATGAACTCCTCAGGGCCAAGGTTAAACAAACCTAATTCATTTTTTTTAATTTCTTCCTTTCTACTGGTGCTTAAGAATCTCAATAGTGTTTCTCAAATTTGTATAACTTTCTCAGCTGGAAGTCCTTTCCAATGGAAACTCATTACAGAAGGTGGCTCATATTGCAAATGGTTCTCACCCTGGCAATTGCATTTCCCTCACGCGCCTTAATGTGAGATTTTCTTGCCTAATTTTCATAAATGCACATACCATTTCAGCCTTAGCCAGTGACTGAATGACTGATATTCTAATATTTTCTTACCTCTGAATGCAGGTTGCCAGCAACTCTTCCCATAATGTTGAACTCATGCTGCAAGAAAGTTGCATAGATGAGTCCGGAAGCCTAGTTGTTTATTCATCCATCAATGTGGAGTCAATTCAACGAGCAATGTATGGTGAGGATCCGTATGTCATCCCCCTCCTCCCCTTGGGATTTGTCATAGTCCCAGTGGGCCAGCCAAACGATGATGCCAGCAATGCTGATGCTCAAGCTTCAGAAAATAACCACCTCCTTGACTCAGGGTGCTTACTAACAGTCGGAGTCCAAATTCAAGCAAGCACAAACCCAACCGCGAAGCTCAATCTGTCCAACGTCACAGCGATTAACAATCATTTGATCAACATTGTTCAACAAATCAACACCCTTCTTGGCAACGAGACCGAAATCCCCAACTTTCCCGACCCCCAGACCGTGAAGAATGAGAGTGTTGCTCGCATATCACCAGAAAATGTAGCTGATCCATGCTCATCGGCCTGATTACCGCGAACCTCCCCTATTTCTCTCTTTTGTTGGTAGTTTCACCGAACTTTTTTTTGGGTGAAGTTTGAAAGAAGAGGGGGAGGTTAAGGGTAATCAGTGACCATGAATGCATGGTGTTTACTTTTGTGTATTTACTCTTGTTAGGAAGTGAAGAAGAAGACTTAAAACTAGGTTAAGGAGTAGTACATGCATATATGCAGAAAAGTGATATGAAAGTGTTTGAAATAGGGAGTCAAGAGCGAACCAGAATTGATCCTTGCTATTTGGTGAGGGCTAACTCAGTCCTGACCAGGTAGCAAGGATGGTGGTTCGGTTCGGGAATTGACTTATGATGTTCATTAGTGTTTCTGCTGCAATGGACCTTTTTGTTGCTTACTTGTTCTTCACTGGTCTCTTATTTCTATGGTGACTATTATATTATCATAGCTTAATTATTTCCTTTGCGCCTTAGTCCTTACTTTATTCTTGGTATTTCTATCACTTTGATTAGTCTTCGTCTATGTATTACTTACTAATTTAGAAGGGGTTTAACGCAAAACAGTAAAAATGCATAATACTTTTTAATATATTATAAAATATACTTCAAATATTATAAAATAATAATATAAAAATATTATAATATAATACGAGAATAAAAAATTATATAATATAAGTATAAATTAGATTATGACATCAATTATAAATAAAAAAGAAGTAAATATTTTTTTAATTTGATATTTATATTTATTTATAATTATTTTATAGCATTAGAATATTAAATATATCAATACTTCATCAAAATTTTAAAAATGAATTAAAAAAAACCTCAAAATAATGCTCGGTAGGAGCTCGTCTGGCAAGGCGGCCAGAATAGCGCTCAGGTATGTTAGACGGGCTGTTTTGGCAGCCCTCAAGGCTGCCAAACAGCCTGTTTAATTGGTTTTTAAAAAAAAATAAGAAGTTAAAAATGTTAATTTAGTATGAATGATTTGATTAAATTTAAATTTATTTATTTATAATATTGTCCTTGATCTTTATTATGATTGTTTAAAAATCATAACCTCCTTGTATTTTTTAATTATTTTTGTTTGAAGCTTCGAAGAAAAAGATGCATGTTAGAGAGTTCTAATGTATAAATAAAAATGTTTTTCAATAAAGTTGTAGTATTTTAAAGTTGATGAGGTTATTTTATAATAATGTAATTTTAAGTTGAATTATAATATGTTAAAATTATATTATGCGTTTAGTAAAAAGTGTCATGAGTTTAACATTTTTAATTTAGAATTAAATTTCAATCGAAACAATATTCGTTCTTGTTCTTGTTATATTCCCTTAAGACCATCTCTATTAAAATGCTACGCCACCATTACACTAATATCAGGTCCAACTCTCATCCTATCATACTCACCTTTTAATTTTCTTTTCTGATTTTTTATAAATTACACTATTTTTTCATTTCCTTTGCACCTTCATAATTCATACTTCATATTTTATTTTATTTTATTAATTAATTAAAATGATATGAAATAAAAATTAAAAAAATTACAACATTCAAAAATTAAAAATACAAAATATTACAATATTTGAGATTAAAGAGTACATTACATATAATTAACACACTACTCCCCCCGTATCGAAAATCTTCATACATTTTGTTTGACGCGTAATTTTATGCGAAAATTTAAGAATGATAAACAATGAAGAAGGTGGGAGAAAGCATACTTTATGAAAAAAATTATAATTTATGTGCAAAGTTGAGATTGTTTATTACTCCCATCGTCCGCTAAAATTGAAATAAAATTTCGTTTTCAGCATCCCACCAGAATGAAACAATTTTCCATTTATGGAAATAACATCCACAACACAATTCATTTTTAACCACAAATTATTAGACCAATTTATACTTTTTTTATTTCAAACTCATTTTTAACCATATACCATATATTCTTCTTAAAAAAGGTGCAAAGCCAAATTGTTTCATTATAAACGAGACGGAGAGAGTATTTGTTAGTGGTAGGCTAATTTCATTTTTTAGTAACGTATGAAGTTTGGTGGTACGGACAAAAATGACAAATGTATGAAGTTCTTCGAAACGGAGAGAGTATGTGAAACGTAAAAAAATAAATATTACAAATGAAAATGGAGAGAAAATAAAATATAAAAAGAGAATAAAAAGGAAAAGGAAAAAAAATTTGAAAAGAGAGATAAATAAAATCACTCATACAAAAAGAATAAAACAAAAGGAAAAATATGTCCTTAACTCTATCAAACCCGTTTGATATTATCTGTTTGATATTATTAAATGGGTTTGATAGAGTTTGTTATCAAATCATGATAGGTGGGTTATCAAATGTTTGATCACTACAAAAATATCCAACTCTAACGATGGAATTATATGTCGTTAGAGTATATGCGATTCGTCACTAAACCGTCTAGCGACGGATAAAACGTCCGTTGTTAAACATCTAACGATGGATAAGTTTATCCGTCGTCAAACGTAACGACAGATAAAACAGACCATCTAACGACGGATGAAGTCTATCCGTCGTTAACACGGATTAAGACAGTTCTTCCTAATCCGTGAGTAAAGTTTTATCCATCGCTAAATTAAGCAGAATTTTAGTTTTTTTTGTCAATACCTAATTCGATCATATTTAACCAGCTTTTCACCCAATACAATTAAAATTACAAATACCGTTGAATTGCACGAAAAGTTCATAAATTAATAAGAAACCTGAATATAGTAAACATATCCGTACATAAGTAAGTATCCTAACATAATAAATTTGAATTCATAGAAACAATAGTGATCAGATAATAAAAGCATTAACTAAAAAGAAGAAGGAGGAGCATCATCAAAATTACGCCCTTGGCTCATTAGGGACATCAACCGCCTCATCTCTGTCATCTCTCGATCGACACGGGCCTGAGTCTCAACTGTAGTCTTCAGAGCTACAATCTCGTTCTGGAGAGGAGTCACTATGTTATCGACCTCGATCTGGGTGTAATGACGATCGGTAGATTGTGATGCGGAGGATTGACCAATAGAGTAGTTGGCCGCAAGATCGACTCCCTGACTACCCACTCCATAAACCCGATTCCTCTTGTCTGGTGGGTTGAACCCTAAGAAGATTTTGTCCTACTCTTCAATAGTCAACTCCTGATCGGTATCCATCGTCTCAGCGATCCTCATCCCCACCTCAGTCTGCAATATTAATCAAGTGCATAAGTGTAAGTTGTTATCATTTCTTATAATTAATCAACTAAATAAAAGAAACTCATAAACTGTAAAGAAAAGTTTTACGGCAATTTGCTCTGCTCCACCCAAACGCCATTCTTCGACTTCCCCTTTCTCAATTGCTGAAGGAGTGTAACTGGCTGGTTAGCCAGTTGCTGAACAATATTCAAAATGCATATTGATTAGTGAATAGGGTCTGACTAACGTAAATGCGAACAAGTCTGGGAAAAAGACGCATCAATATGGAAAAATTCATGTAATAATTCATAAGAAAACTTACCGCCATCACAACATCTGTAACATGAGCTCGTGACCCAAGTGGTGCCTGGCAATCCCCTTATTATCACACGGCTCGCTTAGCCTGTTTTGCTGGTTTTTGTAAGCCTGATCTTGTATGTGGACATTATCCCAGTACCTGTTCCAGCATGCTCACTCTTCATGACTCAAGTGAGGGAGCTTAGTGTGCCTCCTAGCTTTCATGGAAGCCACATTGTTTTTGTATTGGTTTGAGCCAAGACGCTCAAACATAGACCACATTCACCTCCATGCAATTGGGTATGTAATACTTTTTCGACAACAGAAATTACAGTACAAGTCCAATCGAAACAATGGATACTAAAAGAAACGGTGACTAACATATCACCCAAACAATTAAAGTGGCTAACATACCACACAAACAATCATACAACTTACTAACAGAAAAGGTGACTAACATATCACCCAAACAATTAAAGTGGCTAATATACCACACAACCAATCCTACAACATACTAACTGAAAATGTGACTAACATATCACCCAAACAAGTAAAGTGACTAACACACCACACAAACAATCCTACACCGTACTTGATAAATAGAATCTTACCCTCAGCTCGTCAAAGTAGTAATGTTTGGTTGAGTCAGATAGCGTCGACCACTTCTGTCCTCCTTCACCCGCCCTATCCCTACGAGTCTTGATGATCTTCGTCAACTCCTATGAAACAGAGTTAGGCCAAAACCTGCAAATATGAATGAGAGCAAACAATAAATAAAATAGTTATTAGTAAATTACAAGAACATTTATACGTAACATAATTGTAAGTAATTACAAAAGCTTCAATTAGTACTTGTCCGTTCCATTGATGAACATCACCGGCTTCCCTAGATACTCAACATCCTTCACTATCTGAAGGCCGAAAGGACAACCATCGTCTGGGAACTCCTCGACTTCAGGAGATGTAGACACACTCTCATGATGGGGTGGAGTCAGGCTAACATGAGTCCCACCAAAAGTCTGACTGCTGGTACCACCAACATCATCAAGTGGAGTACTACCACCACTCGGTATCTCCCCACTCTCGGGGGTCCTACTAGATCTAGGTAGGCGGTACGTGTACTTCCTGTGGCACAACATTTGCATGAGCATATGACAATGAAGAAGACAAAAGTATTAGTACACATATCAGAACATGAATTTGCAAGATAAATCAAGTTAGAAACAGTAAACAACATATAACACTGTAGACGCTCGAAATCTACAATCGAATTTGGGTTAATGAATTGGGGGGCACCGACGACCTGCAAAACAACAAGCAACAAACCTAGAGACGTAAGATACCAATGTGACACCGGTGTGGTGCCGACCGTAGGGACTCCGACGCT